>JAEMWC010001073.1:267500-282154 GCA_016490735.1 Pachyseris speciosa | reverse complement strand
AAAAGCCCAGTACATAATCATGACACCCAAAACAGCCATCTTTATCGTTTAGTAATGATACTTTTGACTTGTGGGTAAAAAACAACCAATATCAGTTTTACCCTATATTTAGGCCATCGTAGCTTGATAAAAATAATATAACGCAAACAGCGGTGATAAAGTATAAAAATGTGTTGTTTCACCATGTTTATCACCGCGCTGTTTGTGTTCTATGTTTGATCAAATTAACGTCATGTTGCATATTCTCGTTATTGTATCCCCTTGATCTTTATTCAAGTTACGTTAGTTGCTAATATTGGGTGACCTTTGTTCTTTATTTTTATGTCACTTTGCTTTATACGATATTTCAAGAGAAATCAATTTCTGCTCACTATCAGGGCTATTAATATTATGTTATGTCAAACAATAAATAAGCAGGGGTGTTTTATCAAGTTTAAACGCTTTCTAACCTTTCCAGTAGGTAGGTATCCTGTATACCGTGCCAAGTGGGATCTTTGGTTGGGCTTCGTTGGGTAGTACCTTTTCGTCGCGCATTTTTGATTGTTACATTCACTTGCTGCTTACTGCTTACTGCCCATCTCGTAGTTTAATTTCGCTGTCTGCTGTTTAAAGATAGCATCCTAATTACTAATCAGCGATCAGAAAAGAGGGCATGAAGGTCTTAGAAGTGACGAAAGACCGTTTCGTGTTTAGATTCCATCGATTTCCAAAGTGCAACCTAAACTGAAGCCGAATTATCGAACCGCGGACTTTTTGATGATTTGAGCTGAAATAGCTGAAATAGCTGAAATAGTATAGGTGGTTGTAGCAAGATACGTGAACAGTTTCGATCAACGGTCGTAAACAGATTAGCAATTTTTGCTTTCAAGATGGTTTTCTTGCCATAATGAGATAGGCGACTATACTAACCATGTTTCAAAATATTGAATAGAGTTTGAGTCAAAACATGTATTCATAGTCATGTATGTGCAAATCTTGCCGCTTTTCAGTTCCGTTGGAAAATGTTTATTTCACTATTCAAGCTCAAGAGAGGAGATTATTTTTGATTATTTTTGCTGTCCTCCACAAAATTTGAGGTATGTGTTATGGTTCAATTTTATCCTTGGTCTCGAATTTTTCCCCTTTTGTTTCAAACTAATCGTCATACATTACCACACCCAGAACCAATAAAGGGAGACAAAATTTAAACCAAGCATAAAATTGAACCACACTGACATATGCAAAAACACGGAGGAGGTAAAGGGTTAACCCCGTTGTGGGTATATCGGGTATATCCTATATGGGCTATATAGGTATATGCCGCGGATAGAGGGTATGCTTTTTGAGGTTCTCGATCCTTAATGGCATAGTAACATTTCTTCTAACGAACTTTCTAAGCTTGGATTAAGATATATTGCGTTCATCACCCCCACGATCTCTACAAGTTAAAACAATTATGATCACGAGTTAGATAGAAAATTAACTATTAGGTAAATACTTTTGTTGCTAAGCAATGTTTGTAAATGTTTTAGAGCTGGTGATAGTTAAATTACAATATTTATTGTTGCTTTCAATTGACAGCGTGAAAGTAAAAAGAGGTCATGAGCAAAACTGGTTTGGCTTTCTCGGTGGCGGCATTCGGTCAGCGGCTCTCTGCTCTGGGATCCTGCGCAGACTGTTACACCGAAAGATCGTTCCAGACTACCTCAGCTGTGTTTCAGGGGGTGGTTACACAGGCACAGCTTACTTGGACTGGAAGTACCGCAACGAGCAAAAAGATGATCCAAGATGGCACAAAGAATTCTTTGATCACATGCGCAAGAGAGCAGGAATTGTCTGTGACTGGCTAAATCCATTGCAAGGCATCATAGACACCATTTCCCTTTTTACTATAGTTTTCTTTCTTTCCATAATCCTTCCTTTTGTTAACTGGTGTGCCTTCGCTTTTCCAACAGCTTACATCACCGATTATTTCTTTGGTGACTTGCTCCGCGACCCGTTCACATGCCCGGATGAAAAAACCCACAATTTCACATCTTCTCAAATTGCTCAAAATCCTGAAGTTTCTAACCTTTTCAACATGACAAAGGAAATCGAATGCGTCCCCAAACTGGGACCAGAAATGTACTTTACTTTCATGACATTTGCGTTTCTTTTCATTTTGTTCCTTCTCCTGTATATCATCAAAAGAGTGGCTGGGCCTTCTCTAAAACCAATTGCCAAAATTCTGTTCAACCTTGCAGGGTTCACATTTGCAATGGTGTTTCTTCCATGGTTGATAGAGGAGTATATCGCTGTCACTCGTTTGTGGGTTAATGCTCTAATTCTTGTTCTAAGTATTTTCTTGTGGCTCGGCATACCCCCTTTGAGAGACAAAGCATCACTAGCTATTATAATATATGTGTATGCCTATGCTGTTAAGTGGAGGGTTTACAAGACGAAGGTGCTCTTTGTCGAGTATAATGAGTTTAGATTTGCTCTCTTGTTGTGGATTTCTGGAATTCTTATTTGGATGAGGCCAGTCTTTAGCTTGCTTCAGCTTAATCTTCTTCATGCATATAACAGGTTAGTACGTCTTATTCACTCTTGCACAGTGTCGTGGTTTGCTTTTAGTATATTATGAAGGAATTGCAATTGTAAGTCATTTTCCCTAATCCTAAGTAAATGCCACTGCGAGATACCATTAGTCCACCGGGCTTCAGCCATTCAAGTCACTATCAAAGCGATAAATGTGTATCAGTTGTACTGCATTTTATCCTCTGGATAGCGAAGTATCCGCTGGATGAAGCAATCCACGTTTTGAACAAATAGTTCATGTCTAGTGAGAGCCTTATGGGTGTCTAATACACCATTTTGCTAATGATCAGTTCCTGGTGAATTGTGGGTAGATCTAGTCCTTTGTAGGGGCAAACGGCCATTTTAGGACGTAATTTCAAATTTTAATTTTGACCGTTTCCCACACAAAGGACTGGATCTACCCACAATTCACCAGGAACTGATCATTAGCAAAATGGTCTATTCAGACTGGAGAGCCGGAGAATTAGATTTGGGCCACCCGATGAATATCTTCTCCAGGGACTGGTTCATCAGTGGATCATAGCCCTCAGTACGTAACATGAGTGTTCCCAAATATGTTAAAGACTTTCCATGCAAGAGTTTGGGTTTTCGAAGCGTATTTGCATGGTTGAGTAACACCACAACGCAAAGAAACGCTTCCGTTTTCAACACGCCTCGTTTTCATTCCTAGACGACCTTGTGCTGTCCACAAACATATTTAATAGAGGGAAATGGTTTTGAAACCTAACGAAGTTCTTTGTTTGCTATTTTGGGGGTTGACCGTGCACAAATAACAATAGGTGATTACGCTTGTTCATGCAACTAACCAATAGAAATATTGCCATTATGTAATTTTTGCATGGAACATGAGTGCAAACCAAAAGATGTGCACGGTCATGGACCCTCCATCATAAATCTTGGCCTTTTTGTTTAGCTCCTTTGATGTTTGCCGGGCTTCAAAACCATTTCCCTCTATTAACTATACCACAAAGGAGCGTAATGCTCAATAATTCCCGCTCTCAAAGCTTTCTGTCTTGAGGCGGCTCTTTAAATTCAACTTTTTCTTTATTACAAAGGGTATTACTGATAACTGAATTCCAAACACAAAGGCATTCCAGAATTAATGATTTAGATGTAGACACAGGCAATTGGCCCAAATTTGCAACGAATGACTACCTTAGCGAGAGTTTCAAGCGATTGTGAGTTTCTTTGGAAGACTCCAATTAAGGTGAAAAGGCACGGCGGATGATTCTGCTCTTTTGCTATTCTGTAACATTATTCTGAAATAATTCGCTCCCAAATAAGAAACAAAACAGCCTACATTTTCAGGTCTTTTAGTAGTTCGCGTCTCCCCAAACGATCCCACAATCCCTTGCGCGGCACTCTCGGTCCCAGCCTATCACTCTTTTCCACTCATAACCTCTGAACCTCTTTTTGTAGGCTGTACGTTAAACCAATCTTTCTGACATCGCTTTTACTCTTGTAGATGGCGCCTCCAGAAAGCGTTTTACTCTCCCGAGAGCACTGGAGCGACCAGCTGCTTGGAAATCACTTGCCAAAGCGCGTTCCCGCAATGCATCTGCTGTCGACAAACTGCTGAGAACCTACATCGACCTTTGACCCTGGAAGACCTTGCTGGATTGTCTCCAGAGTACATCTGTAACGTGACAGTTAACAAATGGCGGACGCAGCATTCACAAAGGTGATAAACTGTTCTATACTATGTTACTGGGTCTCCGCTGTTTTAGTATAAATCCACTAGCGTTCTGTCACGGATGCTGTTCTCTGATTGGCTACGTTGCTCGCTATCTATTCTGTGATAGATAGTGAGTTAGCGGTTGTCAACAAAATGGCGGCCGCTTCTTCACGTTTTCGAAGTGTCTGCGAAGAGGATTATGATAATTTACTTGTTTAGTTTTGAACGGCTAGTAGACTTATCCTAAAACAATTAGATTATTCGCTCTCGATTTCTATCCGTGATAGCTGATTCGGGCTACGCCCTCATCAGCTATCACGCGGTAGAAATCGAGAGCGAATAATCTAATTGTTAAATAGGATCATCTAAGAACCATTGGCATCCGTGATTTCTAAGGCTCCTGAGAAAAGGCCAGATCTAGTGATAAATAAAGACAAAAATTAATTTTGACGCCAAGGATGACGTTGAAAAACCCTTTTGAAAAACCCTTTGACTTATGGGTAACATGTATTTAGTACAAAATAATATTGTATATTGTATTTGTAAGTTTATAAATATAACAGTATAAGAAAAAAAATTGTAAGTTAAATGGAAATGCGATTAAAGTATGTTTGGATTATAGTAGGTGTATACAATTTTCATTGCGAGCACGACTTTCAAATTGCAAGATCTTTCTGCCTAGATCTTTCGCTCCTTGCTGTTACTAACCAGCCGATGAGGGGACTGTAGAAACCAGATTAGTGGGCTAAGTGATCATCTAACACATGTGAATTAGAATTAAAGATTCCTACTCGCACTCAGCCTCGTACACGCACTCAGATATAAAAGTCGCTATCATTATTAAAAGTGCGAGACACTGGACGGCATGAATTTAATCAAGAACTGAAAGATAAATTAAATATGTCGCTGGTCAACTTGCTAATGAATCCTCCTTCTTCTTCTTTTTTAAGAAAGCCAACATTTGATCTCCTTGCAATGACACCAACCATAATTGAGACAATTAGCAATAAGTCCGGCCAAAAACAATTTGAAAAGCGGCTACATCCGGGAGATATCGAGTTGTCGGAGGCCATGGCAACCTCAGCAGCGGCTCTGTCTTATCACATGGGGAGGTACGAGAGTTCAGTAGAGGCCATCGGGGGCTTGCAAATCATACTTGGATTAGGGTTTGGAAAATCAATTGTAGCAGAGCCCAAGCGCTGGACTGGATGTTGTTTTAAGGTATTTTAACCCACCTTTGTGTACCCTGGGCACCAGAGGCTTTGTTGTTTTGGCGTGATCTCTGTGAGCGTCTCCTTTCGCCGTTCGCTTTAGCGGGTTAACCGCTCATCATGAAAGGAAACTAAACCCTCTGGCGCCGAGGGTAACTTTTGCGTCAAAATAAGCTCTCTGTATTAATGAAGTAGTATAGAGGTTGTACTTTGATTTTATCTTTGGAGATAAAATATGAACGGGAGACCTTTATGGGCATTTAAAACTGCGAGTCGCAGTTCTTCCTCCTTGAGTTCCTTCGTCCTCCTAGTTTTCTTACCCTCCTCCTCCCATTTTTTCCCCTTCGTTTCGTCTTCTCAGTCTTCCGTAGATAGTTTCATTGTGCTGTTAGATTGTCTCGTGGACATGCAGAAGCATACCTTTGCTTCAAAAGCTGCAGCCTTAGCTGAGATGTGGACGGAACTTTGTACACGCCGTTAATTGGTTTGTTTTGATGTGAGGTATCAGACACGAGGAGAAGTGTTTCATCGGATATCTAAACATGATTATGTCGCATGGAACTTCAAATTCTTGTGGAGTTGCCATTCTTTTTAAAAAAGGCGTTGATTGCACTGTTCATTCAAATATCTTGGATCCCTTAGGACGTTATGTGATCCTGAAGGCGGAGATTAAAGATGAACCAATCAAAGCCCTTGGGGTCTATTACTCCTATGACATTAACTTGCTGCACGAAAAAGATTTTATCGAGAGATTAGACAGTGTTAAAAAACTCATAAACGTTTGGTCTTTACGAGGTCTTTCTGTTTACGGGAAGGTGACAATTATTAAGTCTCTAATCATTCCAAAATTTGTTTATATTTCTTCACTTCTGCCGGTCCCTAAGGAAATTGTTAAAGAGTTGAACCGTATATTATTTAAATTTTTGTGGAAAGGACCTGATAAAGTTACAAGACTATCCACGATAAATGAATATGATAACGGTGGTTTAAAAATGAAGCATGGAAAGCATGAGTAAATCTTTACGGTTAGCCTGGATGAAAAGAATCTTCGGGACTAGCGAGGGTGCTTGGAAAAGATATTTACGTTTTTCATTGGAACGCTTTGGAGGCCTCTTTTTATTTTACTGTAATTATGATGTTAAAGATCTCTCTATCTCTTCTCAATTTTATTCCGGTTTACTTCAGTGGTGGTCAGAATTTCGTGATAATTTTGACACAAGAAAGGAGTGGAAATTTATATTGTGGAACAGTAAGGAGATACGTGTAAACAATAAGCCCATCTTTTATAGAAATTTTTTTGAAAATGGTATCATCCATGTAAGTCATCTCTTATTCGATATAGATACTTCGAATTCGTTTACGATTGTTTCAAGGAGAATCAGGAAAATGAATTTCTTAACCTGGGCAGAACTTCGTCACTGCGTACCCTCACACTTAAAAACAAACAACTGTTCTCGTTCGGAAACTACCCTAATATTGACGATTGACAACAAAGAATTTGATGTGTTAAAAAAGAAATCTAAGGATTACTACGTGTTAATCATAAGAACAATTGCCCAGTTTCCAAAAAATTCGCAACATCTGAGTCAAGTGTTTAGTTTATCGGAAGATCAGTTGAATAAGGTGTTTCTGCTTCCTCATAAGGTGTCCTTAGAGTCTTATATGAAAGCTTTCCAATATAAAGTCCTCAATTCGATCTTATTTACCAATACAAAGTTATGTAAGATAGGTTACATCCCAGATGATAAATGTTCATTTTGCAAATCGGAACCAGAAACCCTTAACCACGTCTTTTTCAACTGCAGACATGCACGGCACTTTTTGGAAGGAATTTGAGTGGTATTGTTATTCATTGACAACACAATTTGTTCACCTTACTCTGAAAGACGTAATTATTGGAATAATATATGCACAGTGCCCCTTGCTGAACTATTTGATACTGATTGCTAAATTTTGTATTTGGGGTTGCAGATGAAATCAGTCTTTTCCTCGTATAACCACCTTTAAGCTAAAGGTTAAAATTAAGTATGAGACAGAAAAGTTCATAAGTATTAAAACTAACAATATGGAAAAATTTAATAAGAAGTGGGCTCTTTCTTTGGGCTTCGCACCATAGTAATTTGATGTGAACTTTGTTTTTTTTCTTGTGTATTTAAGTAATGTAGCGTTAGTAGGGTTAGTAATGATCTTGTGAGTTGTGTTTGTCGTGTTGTCAAATAAAAGATTATTAATAACCAAAAAAAAAATGGAGAGGAAAAAAACCGAGGTGCAGCCGAGATGTTTAAACAAGGACACTGCCTATAAAAGGGATAGCTCCTCCCCTCTTTGTCACGCAATTTCAGCTTGAACGAGTTTATTCAATGGGTGGTTTTCACGTTACGTCATCGCCGCCATGTTGGAGGACGTAAACAATGGATCTCTCATTTAACATAATAATAATAACTGTCTGTGCTAATCATCCTCGCAAAGTACAGCAAGGACGCAGCTCAATAAGGTCGAACCGAAAGCATATACATATACATACATTTAGCTCCTTTTGTTCATCCTCCAGCATTTGCACTTTTCACCATTGTCATCTGCGTCTCCAGAGATTGGCTGAAAACCACCTATATGGCGGACCCAGTGAGCAAGGAGGGAAGTCAGTAATATAGAAGAAGGATATATAACATCATTCTCAGTCGAAGTTACTCAATTCTGGTCACCAAAGCTGGAAAACCTGAAGTTCACCTTTCATTTTGTCCGAATGCAGTAAATTTTTAATTTCTCGTACCAACAAATTTGAATTTGGCGCCCCTGATGTGGACGGGTCGACGTCTTGAATGAAATGACTGACGGCTCGCCCAGTCTAACGTTCCTTATAAATAGGCAGTGTCCGTGTTTAAATGGCTTTTAGGTGTTTGTATGTCTGATGAAATACTTTTTCGAGCATTTGATATAGCTTCTCAAGCCATTAATGATTTTTGGAGAAATTCAGAGTAAACGTCACACAATTAGGATCACTTGTTCAAACCTCCTTTATGGTAGTGATTCCTTTGATTTCTCTTTGTGAATTGACCTTATTCCAATGTGGCGCCCAATTTATTATTCTTTTGTTTGCATGTTAATTAGCCCTCTTTGCCGCGTTAACATGTTCAAAATACAAAATAATTTTCAAATGAAGACGAGGCAAAAAGGGTTAATTTAACGTGTATTAAAATTAACAGCCATTTTGGAATAAGGTCTATTATTAACAAATTTGAGAAGTCGTGATCAGCGCCACAACGACCGTGATACGCAAGTAATTTACGCGGATTGTCTTTAATGTAAATTTATAATCTATTACACTGATCTGCTTTATTTAGGTTATCGCTGCTTTCATTCAACTTGTTCTGGCGCTTCCAGTTATGGTCCTCCCCATGATTCCATATTTGGGTGGGAGCGAGGACTGGAACCGGATAGCCGTGATTTCTTTTCTGGTTCTTTCTTTTTTGTTGATGTTTATCGCTGTGATGCCCACGGGAACAGAAAATCCCGGATGTTGGGAGAAGTTCGTAAGGTAAGGATTAATGAAACCAAAATGTTGGACAAAAATTTCTGACAAAGTTGTGTTTGGAAGGGACTCTAGGTACAAACGATACTTAGCAGAATTTGGTACCCCGCATCCCCCTCACTTCCCTCCACGAAATCAATGTTGTTTTCTTCTCGTGAACGTTTCCCTGATAGAGACAGCTTCTCGGATTCAACACTGAATAGTTGGTGGAGGAGGAAGAGGATACTTTGGTAATAATGTTGAGGTACACACACTGGAAAGGGATTTCAGTCCTCCAAGTGTGCTGTTGTCTCAAGTAGGTTTGTCCAACACAAAGGACCGGTGACTGCACTGAAATTTAACCTAATGTACGTTGCTGTAATCTTCAAATTGCAACTCTCCAAGGAAAACGTCTTCAGTTAATTTTTTAACTGAGACGGATATTGATAACAGTCCTCGGAGCCAAATTATTAATTCATAAATCCTCAAGCTTTTAACCAATCACTATGTACAACCGATCCAGTAACAAAAGTTTAATTTTTAGTAAAAGCGATTATTCTCATGAGCCTTGTTGGGTTTTTTAGAGCTCCTACTCCTTGTCATGTCTCTAAACTATAGCACAACATACTTGAATTGTTTGTTTGCTTTATTTCGTTGAATGATAAAAAATATTTTATCATGCATATTTTTTTTATCCAGGTGGTGCATCGTCAATATATATCACGTCAGGGTTTTTCGAGAGCATTTGGGAGTTGTCAATGTTGGTCCCATTCCACCTCCAATTCTGTATTTGAGCGATGGTGGCCATGTTGAAAATCTAGGACTTTTACCTTTGTTGAAACGTAAGTTGGAGAAAATCGTAGTTATTAATGCAGGCTGTGTAGAGGAAGACTTGGGGCTCGCACATGCTCTGCTCCATTCCCTCAACCAAGCTAGAGAAAAACTTCACTGTTCATTCACTGGAATGGACGGTCGAGACGTGTACGAGGACATTAGGACGAAGATTGTCGATAGACCACCAGGCAAGCAACCGAGAAGTTATCGATTTAAAGTCGAGTACTTCGAGTACACAGACGATGGTTTGGACCAGAAGGTTGGTCAAGGAGAAATTCTTTATCTTCTACCACGCCACCCTGAGCTTGGCCTCTCGGATAAACGGAGGAACTGGGACGAAATATGTGAGGACGTAAAGATCGATATCGAGGCAGACCTGTGGGGGATTGGACCTGAGGTTGAACCGGCAGAGGTGGATCGTTTGACGTGTTGCTGCTGTGAGTGCTGTCATTGTTATCCGCTGCAGTTTTTATCTGCATCGTGTTGTGGTGTGTTCCCTAATCATATTACTGCAAATCAGTTCTTCACACCCGCCATGTTTAGTGCATATCACCGAGAAGGATACCGCGCCTGCACGGAAGCCCGAGCTGCTGAGTTTCTTGAAGAATATGGGAACAATTGATTTTTGAACAAAAAGAGCCACTAACTTATGATTGCAAAATTAATTTCTAGCTTATGAACCAAAGATAACGTTTCTGTTATACGAAGCCTCCAACTGTGCCATATTTTCATCTTGACGTATTAGCTATGAATGAATTTATAGTATTAGAAATGGAAGGAAGTCGTGTGCTTAATTCTAAGTGTGGTCTTTAGAAATGCCCACCGAAATGGCATGTGTGTGCTGTTTGAAATTGAAAAATCTCGGAAAGATGACCGAAGGAAAGTTTCATCCATCTGAGTGGGTTATTTATCGGAAATACGTATGTTATTCTTAAAGCCCGGTGTTTAGGAGATCTTTTGACAACATCTTTTGGGGGGCAGGATGGCCGAGCGGTTAGGGTGATGGATTTTCAATGCGGTAGCCCCGGGTTCAAATCCCACTCTGGCCGTTAGCTGGTCTTGTTCTGGGTAGTCCCTGGTTCAAGTCCTCGGTTATCCTTGTAAATAGCCAACTGGTTTGCCTCCGGCCAGTTGGGATTCTTATCATGTTGAGTTTATATGAGTTTATTTGTAATGTAAAGATTGACTCTGAAAAGCCCCGTGGGGACGAGCCAATAAAGTATGTATGTATCTTGACACCGTTTATAGACTGCATGGTACCTAGGATCATGCTTTTAGGTCTTTAATTTTCGCTCGACGTTTTTGTCATTGCTACCCATTTAGCTTACAGTCCCCGAAAGAATTATCACTGCGTGACGCAATTTATTGGTTAATGAAATCGACATCAATATTAAAAAAAAACTATACCTGAAACTTTAAGATAACCTTTAGGTCCCATTAAGCTTAGATGGACACATCGTGCTGATCCATCTTTCTTTCAGTTTTTCATCTTTGGAAATTTAAATGTAGCGCAATCGGCTGTATTTACACCACAAAAAGCGGAAGAAAAAATAGTAGATCATTGCGCATTCCAAGATGGCGGCCACAGGTGAACTCGCAAGGCTAAAAAGCCCGAATTTTGAAGTCAATTTTCTGGAAAATGGTTGCGATCTATAGCATTTTACACATTTATCTGGATTTTGTGAGAGGTTTGGAGTAATTTGAGGTATTGATGTGATAACACCATTTGTCCCCTTTAATTAAATAGCGTTAATTTTACAGGTTTAGTTTATTCGAATGGAAGTGTTCTTTGTTCGAGATATCATGCAATTGAAAGTAAGAGCACTGTAAACGTAGCTTATGAGGACTAACCTTGGTACGTCTTCAGTAAAAACTATGAATAAAATGTCATCTTTTGCTTGAAACCTTTAAAATTTGCATCCGTAAAATCATGTGCTTGACATCTATCTGATGTTAGTTTTGACGACATCTATCTGATGTTAGTTTTGACATTTGTGTCCGTGTATTGATACAACCCCTCAAAAGACTTTTGTCTAGCACTCATTCACAGATAGCCTGCTACGCAGTCGTTTCTAGGGGACTCGTATTTCATCTCCTCGCCAGGAGGAGGTGAATTAGTTCACAGATCACAGATAATTTTCTTTATCAGCTGGGGTCTTGTCAAAGTCGGCAGGACTTCCAAATATTTAATAATGCATTTCCCTTGTTTTCATTGAAGTTTCTCGGAGATCTTTTTTACGTTTCAGTTTCCGCAATATTTCGCGAAGACGACCTGTCGCTATGACACCATTTGAACTTATTAGGAAGTCTGTTTCTTAAGTCTGGTTGTTCAAAGGTTCGGTTCAATAAATGACAGACAAAGCAATTTGAAACTGTTCGCACGCCCCTGCAGATGATGGTACCAAAAGCATTATGTACGAATTGTGGAAAGGTAAAACGAGAAAATTAATCAACTAAAAGGAGAAGCATTTAAAGGCCAGACGAACCAAGTTAATAGGAAGAGCAACTACTCCAGAAGAAAGGTAAGTGCTGATGTGATTGAAGTACAACTATCAGCTATTGTCAGCTTATTACGGCAACATATTCCTCTGATTCGTATTTTTCTTTCTGATTTTAGTCTTTATTACAACGATTGCAGACATTAAAACGGGAGATAATGAATCTTCATTATTGACCCTTTTCTGCATTTTGAAAATTCGTTCTGTTTGTCGTGTGGGAATAATTTGCCAATTTAAAATAATTGAAGCCGGAGAAAAATCAGCGCTTTCAGCCGATGAGTCACTTTCACTGAGTCAAGAGTTTGAATTATTTCCCATACATGGCAGCGAAAATTTAAGGACATTCTTATATCTAGACAGTGACACTGAAGTGGTACTGCATAAGTTTGAATGGACTTCCAGCAAAGGAAGGTGCGGTTCAAACCGCTGGTACTTCTGAGTAACTTTGAGTTTAATATGGCTGATATCGTCTGAAGTGTGCCGTATATTTTGATACCGTGGCATATACACTTCATATTAAAATTGGAATAATGTATGGTTTATGGTTCGGATTCGATAAAGTCGAAATTCAACGTTTGACTCTGTTCCGTATTTCTGTCAGCTCATGGCACACAATATGAGTCAAACTTGGCAGAAGTTTATAGACGATTTGGGCACCTGTGCGTCTTCTATGTCGACCACCTACGTTTCAGGTTATACGCGGAAAATTCGAAACATCAAACTCTTTAGTGTTCTGATTAGCTCCGAGAGAAGTGATTTCACATGAATCATACTAAACGAGAGGAACTCCTGGGAATGGAGGGTTGGAGAGTTGGTCTTCTTGCCCAGATATCCTATTTGGCTCAAAATATCGTTTTCACCATACCCATTATTTTAGAACTGGACACCCGGGTCTCTAAAATCTATACCCCTAGCTCTCAACCCGGGCCTAAACTGAGCTGCAAGTGAGGCGTTTTCGAGGATTGGATTCAGAAGCCTTGGGCGGTTCCGGGGCGAGGACTTCTTTGGGTGAATAAAGTAGCCCAAGCTCCACCCTCCCACACTACCACGCCCCTCCTTTCGATATTGCCTACCTGGTAAATACAACTAAGACAAGTGGTTCCACATTAAAAGTGAAGTGCTGCCCCATAAAGACACCTTTGCCTATATCAAGTCAAGGCTGTGCTCTAGCGGCTCCCTGAGGCGACTAACGTTTGGGTGAACTCGGTCGACTTCGAAAAATTATTTGTCGCCCGGCCGGGCACTCTTGCTTGAAGTTCATTGTGCAATAAAACAGGCCAAATATTCTTTTAACACGCTGGTCTTGTTAACTGTGTTAGCGAAGCGTGGCAGAAAAAATTCGTTCTACAAACATTCGCACACTTGATGACATTTATAGCTGCTCGGAAAATTTTTTTCAGATCGATGATTTTAAAACGTGTAACACAATCTTCTCTAGCACAAATCTGTTCCGTTTCTCAAAGCATCTCAATATTTTCACTTCTGATTGTTTAGTTCTGGTTTATTTTTAACAGTACACTGTATACTCAGAACAGGGGCACCCAACGAGCCAAATCAACCAAAAGCTGTAGAAAGGCATTTTTAAGTGCCTTATGGTGTTTGAAGTCTGTTTAAAGCGATGTTTTCAAAAGCTAGAAAAAGTTCATCTGTTCTTATTCCCTAGCTTAAATTTTAATTGCCCGAAAATGTTAGGGAACAAAATTTTCCTTTGAGAACATGCAAGCTGAAATGAAATTTCCACGAACTTTCTAGGGAAATATTTTCTTTCCGAAAATTCTAGCTGCGTTTTTGACTGCCAAAAACAGGAGTTACGACCTTTCCGAAAACCCCAGGTGCTATGATTTCCCAATTTCGAATCTCTAAGGCCACATTTCAGTTACGAAAATCCGAGTGCACTCTTTAATCGGCGCCCAATGCACAAGGCGAACTACCCTCCACCGAACAGATATCTACCGAAACTTGTCGTTGGGTGCTCCAGTCAGAAGTTGTTGACAGGCTGGCATCTCTTCGCATTGCTCTCGCCATAAACTTCGTTATGCAAATTTATTTTGCCGCTTGTTCACAATTTGAATTGTTCACTTTGCGTTTGCTTCGCTTAAACAAGGCCATAATATAACCATCCAATATCATAATAGCATGGTCAGAATTACTGAAAGTATTCATCAGCGAAGAATCTAAACTGAAAAATGGAGTCTAATATCACACGCTCGCTTTGGATTGACCCTTGCTACTACTCTTTTTCATCGGAGTGGCGAAGACCGGAGCCTCTTATCCCAATGCCGTTCTCTTTCTATCATAAAAAATCTGATACGATCAGCCGCCAGCTGGCTTCTCTCCCTGTTCATGATGGCGTAGGTGAGAGTAGTGCCCGG
>JAEMWC010001073.1:255000-257500 GCA_016490735.1 Pachyseris speciosa | reverse complement strand
TTTCGAGATGTTCCCTTTACTGGGTCAGTTTCTTTATTAAACTTCACATTTTCAATACATTTGGCCTTGGCTTGGGGTAATTTACTTTGCTTCCAACGGTTCGCTGTGGGACGTTTTTTCCCCCGATTTTGCCAGGCTTGAGTTCTGAGTTTTGGGTGGAGGTCCCGGTCTTTTTCCTCGAAACGTTGCCCCGTACCACCTTCTCCTCGTTTATGTTCGATGAATCATGGATTTTCGGAGAGTAGGTGCCGAGGGTCGATTCTCCCATATCTTAGTACATCTGGGTCCATTTGGCTTTGTGTGTGGGTGGACCTGGTGAGAATATATTACTATTCTCACCAGGGGAATACACGCACGAAAGCCAAAATAAGCCACTGTACACTCCCTAAAAGTCCCAGCGTGACCCAGGGGAACGCATAGCATTCTCGCGAGCCTTTCTGCCCTATTTAAGAGCAGTTGCTTGTTTATTCAGTCAGTTCCAGCAAAGTTTAAGGTCTCTAGACCCGTGCTAGGAGATTTCGCCCCACCCTCCTCCCCGCAGCGATGGAATATATTCTCTCATGGCTTACCGACTCGCAAAGCCTCGGGCCGATTCTCCCATATCTTAGTACATCAAGGTCCATTTGGCTTTGTGTGTGGGTGGACCTGGTGAGAATATATTGCTATTTTTAGCTCCTAGATTGTTACTTGGCTATATGCAGGAATTGATCCGAATGCTGAGCACATTTCGTTTTAGCGTATTTATTTCTACTTTTTACCTCCATTGCAGTACTTTTGTAGTAGATGGCAGCTTATAATGTGACTAAACTGAGAAATAGCAGTGTTCGAGTAATCTAATCTGTGATTTTAAACTTACCACCACTAAAAATGCTTGGTTGATATTAACCTCATGATCTCCATATTATTTCTGACAACTGGATTATTAAACCAATTCATATAACCCAACCTTTTTTTTAAAAATCTATGATCAATATCTCTACAAGTTATTGCTTCATTACTATTCATTATTGTACTTTGTTGCTTAAATTCCTAATTATATATATATATATATATATATATATATATATATATATATACATAAATATATATATATATATATATATATACATAAATATTTATTTCAACATTTGCTCTAAGAGCACAAAGGGCTCATCTAGAGAACCTATGCTGTTTACAGTGCATTTAAAAAGAAAAATGATTGCACGTCACGATCGTACAAGGCACTCAGAAAGTACTAGAAGTTAACAGAAACGGTTGGACAAAGATATAAACAATTATACATACTGAAACAACCTCACGTTAGTTTGAAAATCAGCGTTAGAAATACCATTTTAGAACCAGTCAAACTTTTCCTTGTCGAAGGCACAACGCAACCTATTTCCAAGGAACTGCGCAGCGGAGGCAAACAGCTTTACATGCACAATAATAGAGACCTTAAGCACCAGGACGGGAGGTGACGACGGCGACGGCACATCCGCGTAAAGGCTGGGGCGAGACCGACGTCGCGTTGCAGTCGTCTGAGCATGTTAAGCAACACTGCGACGGCAACTTCCCGCCAGTTTTCAAAAAGGACAACACTTCTTAAATGCAGTGAAAACATGGCGTCGTTTGCAAAAGCTAGAGACGAGTTGCTGGTAGCTTATGACGAGGGAACAATAGACGATGAAGAATTCGCCCTTTTATGGGAGCAAAACGTTTCAAAGAACCCTAGCTTCCCATATGAAGACTACGAAAAATTTGACCTGGAAAGCATGGATCCTGTGGAATGCAAAGCTGAGTTTCGCTTCGAGAAGAATGATCTTCCTTCTCTTGCTGAGGCACTCCAAATCCCCGACACCTTTTTCTGCCAACAACGGAGTGTGTGTGATGGCATGGAAGGTTTGTGTATGGCGCTAAAGAGATTCTCTTATCCTTGTCGATACAGCGACATGATTCCTCGCTTCGCCAAACCTGTGCCAGTGCTTTCTATGATAACAAACACAGTAGTGGATTTTATCTACAATATGCATGGCCATCGCATCACACAATGGAACAACTTTTTGTTAGACCAACTAAAGCTGGAAGAGTACGCAGTTGCGGTTGCAGAGAAGGGGGCAGCATTGGATAACTGCTATGGATTCATCGATGGTACTGTTAGGCCAATATGTCGACCTCAAGATAACCAAAGAGTTGTCTACAATGGCCACAAAAGAGTACACGCCATCAAATTCCAGTCTGTCACTGTGCCATCTGGAATGATAGCTCAGATTTATGGCCCAGTAGGTAAATATCAATTTGGTTAATTTTCTCAATTCATGATATTCCCATGGATAATAGAGTATTTCTATGAACTGTATCTTACCACCCCTCCCTTTTCACCGCATCCACTGTAGGACCCTTTGAAGTTTCTGTTGACATCTATAAAGCAAAGTACTCAACTTCCCTTTATTTTCCTTTACTCTAGAGGGCAAGAGGCATGATGCAGGTATGCTGGCTGATTCTAAACTCCTTGATCAGTTAG
>JAEMWC010001073.1:220000-247500 GCA_016490735.1 Pachyseris speciosa | reverse complement strand
AAAGTCTCATGAAAATACGCCAAGGATGAAGTCAACTTTGGAGTTCAGGTGAGTTGAATGTACCCAGCCAAGAGTGTCGCTTCTATGTATAGCAAGGACCAGTGGCATCCAGGATTGCCACTTGGCGCAACATACGTTTCTTTAATGTTAGCGGCAACATAAATGATGAAAACGACATAGTTGATAGGCCAACCGCGCCTAAGGATACCTGCAAATTTTAGTAGCTCTGTTTGGTTTAATTCCACTAAATCGTTTAGAATAAATGCTGCTTCCATCTTATTGTCATTGGCATTAAGTAGATCTATGAAACCTTGTGTTATGGCAATGTTAATCCAGTTGTTTTAGGCGAGAGTCCCAGGTTCAGACGCCAATATGGCTTTGCCAATAACAACTTAGTCATTGGTATTTTCAAATGAGAGCTTCTTAAAACTGTCCAAGCATCCTGGCTGTACACACTGACTGTTAGGAAGGGGTGGTGACATGTTAAGCCATTTCAACTCTCGTTTTACCCGTTGTGAAATGTCTCTTAGCGAGTGAATTGCTAACAATGTATCGACTGAAGATCTCGTGCAAGTACCGACAGAGTAGGTGAAAGCCTTGTATTTTCCTTTTTCAAGGGACTTCAGCATATTCACAAACAGACTGGGAAGGGAAGTGTGTTACTGTACGGATGCAGGAGGGGCTCCTGACTGGTGTCAGTGACATTTTTGGGGCAGAGAAGGTGAAGGGTTTGAACTCCAGTCGGTAAACTTTTGTCAGAAAAGAGATGTTTTCTAAATCACCTCGGTTGGTTGAGTATATAGTTTGTTGCTTGCAATTATGCCCTAAAATGGAGAAAAGCATCACCGTTAGCACTGTCCTCAGTTCATTCAATTCTTCCTCCACACCTGTTTAGACCTCCGATGAAATTTTTGAGTTACTTTTAAATTGGAACAGCACACATTAAATAGCTCTCTTCACTATGGCCATTGGAGAAGTATCAAGGTGGCAAGCAACATCCACACGTGTTTGTTTGTCTGTCTGTTTACTTGTTTTTTGAACACTGTGAATGCCATTTTCGTAGACTAATGTGCATTTCGTCCAGCGCGATCGGGACTAGTTGCACTCGCGTGTGTCACACTCATATGGAATCAGTTTTTCATAAAAAAACGGCAAAACAGGCCCAACCCTGGAAACGAAATTTTGTTAGCCTTCTGTTCCCGATAATGGCTTCCTGAGCTGGTTCTTACAATGCCTCCTCAACTAGTTCGCAGAGTGCAACCTCAGCTGCTTCCCGATCTACCTCCTGCACTGGTACTTACACTGCCTCCTCCCCTAGTTCGCAGGGTGCCATCTCAACTGCTTCCTGGTCTACCCTCCTGTACTGTTTCTTGCGCTGCGTCCTCCTCTAGTTCGCAGAGGGCCACCTTAACTGCTTCCCGATCTGCCTCCCGCACTGGTTCTTACACTGCCTCCTCCCCTGGGCTGCAGATTGACACCTCAACTGCTTCCTGATCTACCTCCTGCACTGGTTCTTGTACTGCCTCCTCCCCTACTTCGCAGGGTGCCACCTCAACTGCTTCCCGATATGGAAATTTTGTTAGGCTTCTGTCCGCGACAATGGCTTCTGGTGGCATTTGAGACTATTTGAGGGTGTTAGCTTAGTGTTGTATTGTAATCGGGGATCCTGGTTGGAGATTTTGCTGAAAACACAGTGACAACGACTTGAAGCGTAGTATTTAAGTAATTCCCTCACTGTTTTCATTCAAACGACCCACATAATGAACCATAATAATTGCTTGCGTGGTACGTGGTGGCAAGGACATGGAACAAAATAAAATGTCCTGTATCGCGCCTCGCGTTTTCTCCTCGCGCGTTTGCTCGCTTAGACTTTGAACACTTCCAGAGCTCTTCCGGTTCTTAAATCGTTACCTTAAGCAATGGATCTACTTCCTTGAGAGGGCTTTTGATGTAAGAATGAAAGGCAACTCATAAATTTTATCAAATTGAGACACGTGTAGGTGGTAAACAAAATTCCACACGCGCACCAATCGAACTCAATCGAACTCGATTCAATAGATTGCGTTCGATTGTGTTCGGTGAATAAATTGTCTTCGCTTCAAAGATCATATGGTGGGATCTCTTCTTGAATCCCACTACAAACGTATTTACTTTTACCAAGTAATCAAGGCATTTACAGGCGACAGGGACGCAACCAGTTCACGTTAAAGGTGACTTAATTGTCCTCACTCATATACAACTCGAAAAGCACGACCTTTCTCGCTATTCTCTTTCGAAACGTGAAGTCTTCGCCCTCCTTCACGTCAAAGCGGCACTCCTGTTAGGCTTTCATTGCGCATTTAAAGCTAACAACGACAGCGCATCTGAAGACATTTCTCCGGGATTCCTGCGGTCACAAAAAACACGTGTTATACCGCAGTAACTCGCCACCAAAACCTTGTTATTGATTTTCAACACCAGTTTTACAAAAACTGCAAGAGTTGGGAAATCAGACGATCGATTGAGTTCTATTGCCGAATTTATTTTTGTGTGAGTTCGATGATGTGTTGGATGGTGAATAATGGACTTAAACTTAATCAGGAGAAAACTGAACTTGTCCTCATAACCTCACAATTTCGTTCCAGGCCCACCCTGGAGTTCATCCAAGTGGGTGATGAGAAGATTCAACCCAAATCTTCTGCCCGGAATCTAGGGGTTACTATCGATCATTGTCTTAACTTAACAGAACATGTTAAAAAAATCTGTGTTTCCTACCACTACCACTTAAGGAACATTGTCAAGATTAGGAAGTACTTAAGTGAAGATACCTCTGAAATTTTAGTACACGCGTTCATTAGCTCTAAACTGGATAATTGTAACTCCTTGTTATATGGTCTTCCCAAACACCTGCTAAATAAGCTAAGATTAATACAAATTACTGCTGCACGCATTGTTACGTTAACTAAGCGTTTTGACCATATTACTCCTATCATGTTTAACTCTTTCCCGTATGCCGTTTTGTAGGTCTTTTTTTCATTTTCCCGATTGTATAGGAGGTCAAGTCAATCTCATTATTCCATACAAGGGGTTACCACGGAGATTTCGCTGGTCCACAACACCGAAGGCTCTATCCTTGTTGTCACGCTTGTCACGCTAGCTGTCGTTTATTTCTAAACGATCAATGCAGCTACAATTCGTTGCGTATTTGATTTATAAGTGTGTTTTTCGAGCCATTTTCCACCTCAGAAGCCCCCTGCCTAGCATCATAAAGCCACGTTGATGGGTAGAGGCAATCCTTTTGAAAGAACACAGAGGTGAGAAGCAATTTCACACGAAGTGGGCCACTCAAAGTATTCGAGCGAGTGGTGGCAATTCATGGAGTGAAGTTATGTCTTTAGCCCTTTTGTGAGTGGATTCCGGGACCTGGCTTGTCAATTTTGACTTGTAAATAATGCAATTGGTGCAATGTTTTGTCAGAAGGACCGGGTGGCTCGACACGGTTCTAAAAAATATCTGAAATGGAAATTGGCGGTCTTCCATGTCGACGTTATACAAGAAGTACCCAGAATTCCATTGGGTCACAAAGTCGAAAATAACAGACCAGTGAGAGCAAGTGAAATCAAAAGCGTTATCCACGTCGCGCTAAATAAGTGAGCAGGAAAATGTGGTGCAGATCACAAGAAGTAGAGTTGAAGTTTGCTGACAATGTAGACTTTTAGCTTCAAGAGGAATTTTTGTCATAAAAACTTCATGACAAAGTTGCGTATTTTTTGGTGTTGCCCGAGGGCATTCTAAGCCAACATTTTTGGTTCACAACCGAATAAACGGTCATATTAAATAAAAATTGGGAGTTTTAGTAAATTTATGGGATGATGAAGTCTAAAAACTGAGTATTTGGCCATAGCAATGATTCATTTCAACCATTTGCGAAAGTTGCAAGTTTTCAAGGCAATGATTCCCTGAGGAATCATATTTAGTGGAGCGTACGGAAAAGAGTCAAACTTCACTGGGTACCGTTAAGCTATCGCATACATTTTAAAATAGTGTACAAGTGCCTTAATGGCTTGGCACCAACTTACCTGTCTGAACTTTTACACTACCAAAATAGTCCACGTTTACATCGTTCTAGTTCTCAGAATCTTCTAGCTGTGCCTAAATCCAGGCTAAAGACTTATGGTGATAGAGCTTTTTCTGTAGTTGCTCCTAGGCTATGGAATCAATGTCTCTTGAACTCAGGAATGTTACCTCTGTTGACCAGTTCAAGACGCACTTGAAGACATACTTATTTAAATTTCCTTATGACGTCTAGTTAAGTTATTAGTAGTGTAGTTAATTTCATCATAATAGTTATTAGGGTTGTATTTTATAGTTTTACCATTGTTGTACAGCGCTTTGAGCAATTAGTGGACACAGCGCTCTATAAATGACTATTATTATTATTGTTATTATTATTATTTCGTTCGATTTCCGAACTCAATCCGTGGATTGACTTCGCTTGAGTTCGATTAAGCTCGATTGAAGTTCAGTTCGATTGGGTTCGATTCATTCGCTTTGTTGGGGCAGTTATAATTCAGTTTGTTCGCCTCGGTGGGCACTTCACGTGGTCCATTTGCCTCGTTGGGCAAATAAAAATTGAGTTTGTTTGCATCGGTGGGCAATTTAGTCCTTTTATCAAATTCGTTGGGCAAATAATAATTCAATAAAGGGGATTAGTTTCTAAAGAAACTGTGGTGCTTCGTCGGTGGGGGAGTGAAACACGAAAACACGAAAATTTGGTTTATCAACGGAGTTGATAATGTAAATTGACCACCGTACAGGGATTCGATTAGCTGACGTTTCGAGCGTTAGCCCTTCGTCGGAGCGAATCGAGGAATTGTGGGTTGTCCATGGTTTATATACAGAAAATGGAGCTACGCTATTGGTGGTAACATGGTAACGTGAGAAACAGGAATAAATTAATTGAATGAAAAGCGCTCGTTGATACCGTGGGGATTAAGAGTGCCGATTTGTGAAAGATCAATTTTTGCTCTAGATTTTTACGGCTTTCCGTGGTACCTTGATGTAGGGAAAGGCCGGAGATCGACATGTGTTGTTTGGAATGGTTAGGGAGATTGAAGTGCCGAGCGACTAGTTTGGATGCGTCTTTGTCATCTTTCTGAACATCACGTAGATAATTGGATAGGCAATTTTTTGCATCGATAGGCAATTTGTATTACTCGATTCATTCGCCTCGTCACGTAGAGAGGTCAGACCGCGCAGACGTTCCACACATTAGGGGCCTGAGAACTGTTAACAAACAACGAAACAGCGAAACACGAATAACTTCAAGATCTAGATTCAGGAAGGGATTAGGAAGCTGCCCTGTGACTTTACGGTTGAGGATAATTTGTGTTGTGCGTTGGCCATTGCAAAAAGCTTTTTAATGATCACCTAAAAAACGTTCGACGGCGGCCTTAAATTTGATTGGAATTGATTCGATAAAATAAAACGTCTCTTTGGACGAAAATAAACAATTTCAAATTGATTTCATTGCCTGATATGCATTTTAAGCGTGGCACAGAGCACAATAATTACGTGATTCTCACGCGACTTACTAAATCATTTTACGTCATACTAAAATAGCTTTAGGAGCAATTATCTGAATCGGTTTTCCGGATGTCCCGCATTCAAACAAAACACAAAAACGCACAGCGCTGATCAGTCTCCAAATACCAAGAGATACTTAATACTGATGGTAAAATGATTTAAAGCAAACTCACAGATCCACGGAAAACTTATCATTTTTGAATTCTCAAATTAAAAATTTTGCATTGAAAAGACGTTTGATATGTTATGATTCGGTTTCGGCCGTGTTTTCACGCGAACCTAAGCGAGTGATGCCCGGAAACCTCGTGAAAACACTTGCTTCGGACAATGGACCATTTAACTTCGGAGCGGTTGGGGGACTAGGATACTGTTTAGATTTGTTTACACTCTCATATCGGCACAGTGTACACAGCAAACTATTAAGGGAAGTGAATAAATGGTCACAATGTTTGAAGGACCAGCGGGTTTCTAGGGTTACTTTTCGAAAACAGTGCTAGCAGTTAGCAAGGGCTGACCTATTAAAGGTGCCACTCCTTAAAGCTGAATTTAACGAGACAGTATTTTAAGGAAGCTTTCGACACATTCCCATAATCTTTTGGCTGGTTAAGGTTGTAAGAGTAAATTGTACCCAATAAATCATTTAGAGAAACCAGCAGTGGTAACATGCACAGTATTTAATGGCACGAAGCGTTTCCATGGTTTCACATATTCAAAGAGCAGTTAGCAAGGTTTCGAAGTGATATGTACGGCTTCTGATTTGTTCGTGCGTCTAATGGTTTAGTAGGTCAGGACCAGCTTTGTTCGCCAGCCAATCAAATTCTGAGAATTGCTCTTAAAACGATAGTGTTTTGTCATCAGTATGCTTTAATAAGTAAAGGAATAATTACTGAAAGGGTTAGTAGTTTTAAGTGCAGAAACAACTTGACTGGCGATTTGAAATTTTCCAGTGGTTTTGACGAAGGAAGCTCGAGGTGAGTGGTTCTTGCAAAACTTTCGTTGGTCTTCACGTAGCAACGCCACTTTCTTTTCCTTGAAATTCTCTCCTGTCTTGTCAAACTGATTCACGCTCGTTTAATAGGAATTAATCGATTATATCATGTCTCTATGTAAATTTTTTTAATGGCCACGATCTTGTTTAGTAGAGAGTATCAATTTAATACCTTCATTTATTTGACCAAAGATTCCGATCAGCCTCAATGATCAGTTATGATTTCTCTCTTTAAAGAGGGATGACTAGAAGGGCTAATTAAGGGCTGCGAATTTACTGACAGAGACTATAAGATGAACAGTGAGTACGTGGCTGACTCAAAAGACCGATTTTGTCTTCTATGATTAACTACTAAGGGCGACTAAAGGTTTCTTACGGTAAACCTTAATCATAAGAGATCATAAGGGATCACCGATAATGGTGATCGGAATCTTTGGTCAAATAAATGAAGACGGATATTAAATGAATTGAAACTTTTCTGAACAAGATCGCGGCCATAAGAATAAATTACGTAGAGATTTATAATCGACCGTAATACGTATGTTATCTACGACCACTTCCTCTAAATTGAAACGTCTGACAATATTTCTACTCTCGATTACTAATTATAGCAATCAGTTATATTAAACCTGCCATGAAAGAGTTTTACTCCAGTGTAACGCAGGTTTAGTGTGAAAGAACTTGTTGTTTTAAAATTTTCCAATGTGCGCTAAGGGATGTTTGGGGTTATTAGCTGTGTGGGTGATCGAGTTTTCTCCTACAGTGGAACCCCGCCATGCGGCCACAAAGAGGCGTCATGAAAATTGATCCTACCCTGTCTACACGGCCAAAGTCGTTTATGGTCTGTCGGTGGGGACTCCACCCATTTTTTTTTAATAAAATGAACCAGAGCTTTGTCCCAAGAATAAGATAAAGCTTATTGGCGAATCGATGGAAGCAGTGTGTGAGCGTTCTTATTCTTGCGGTCCTTTTAATTTTGCAATTCAGATGTCACTAGAAAGCCGTCTTTGGCTACCGGCGACAGACACGGAAATATGTGATTTCTAGACGGTACGTGCAAAGACAAAGGGTGCAAATTAATTCAATATAATGAAAATAAAAAGTACCATTCCAAATTATTCCGTAGCAACTGTTCGTATATTTGTTCTGGACATAGCACAAAAGCTGTACGAGGTTTATATGACAAAACTGGAAGCAAAAAAAAAAAAAAACTAATAATAAATAAAATAAAAAATATCGTTTGTGATTAGGTTAGGAAGCCAGAACGGATCGTCACTATGGAAACGTAACGCGTTTCGGTCAGCAGTGTTCTTTCACTTTACCGCCCGCGGGAAATTGAAGATATTCCATACTGTCACTCGGACAAAAGCCACTTATTGGTGAGGATTAGTTGCTTGAATCTTTTCTTTATATGTTACTTGAGGTGGGCTGATCGTCTTTGCGAAAAATGGTTTAATTTTTAGATTATCATTGCTTTTCTAAAACGCGATATCACATTGACGTTAATGAATCAGTAACCCGGTTGATTCCAACAAATCCCGAGCACAGAAGTCTGGAATATAAAACTCTAAGGGTATAGTTCGTTAATTCATATTTAGTTGCTCATTTGAATATCTTCATCGATCGCAGCCACGTACCTCCTTTGAATTCTTGAATTAGGCAGCTAGTTATAAACTTTAAACTGATTCAGCGAGAGAGAATTACTTCACCAAC
Source organism: Pachyseris speciosa (assembly GCA_016490735.1). Classification (NCBI taxonomy): domain Eukaryota; kingdom Metazoa; phylum Cnidaria; class Anthozoa; order Scleractinia; family Pachyseridae; genus Pachyseris; species Pachyseris speciosa. Next base: position 239,234 of record JAEMWC010001073.1, on the reverse strand, counting down.
CAATATAGACTTTAGTAATTAGTTGTGTTTGAAAATCTAAGCTATAAATTTGCATTTCTGCTCTGTGGTTAATTCTTCATTTCAGTTTTTAAAGCAAGTTTCGACATCTTCAGCTACAAAAGTGTTCGCTGAATTTTAAATTGCTTTTTAGTGCAAAGGTGTCATTAGAAGGTACTAGATCACAATTTGTAGAATATACATAAACGAGGTATAACACGGACAATGTTGGGCGTGCTATCATTCTGTCCTGGGCACTGAAACGTTTGTATGACACATTTAAACATTGATTAGAACTGGTCGACCTTTTTATTTTTAGAAATAATTGGGTGAAGTAATGTAGACTGGTATTAATTCGGTAAGAGACGGTGTGTCCACGACAGTGAAATACCAATTTCACAGTCACGGCTTTAATGCCTTACGGTGTTGAGAAATAACTCATGTGCACTAGTTCTTATTACCGTTATGGATCTGTATGTTGTCCTACATAAACTTGTTCTACGGTCTTCTGAATTTAAGTTCTTGGATGGAGAAATAGTTTGGCAGACTGACCTCAATGCGCTGATCATCAAAAGATTTTAATATCATATCGCTTCGGGCCGATGTTAACTCCCACGTGTGGTGGTGTTGAAATGCAAACCAAAGGACTGGGTGATGTTGTGAAACTGATTCATCTCGTTGTTTTTTGTTTTTTTACATTTTTACCGGCGATGACATGTAGTCAGCCCAAAGTTGTTAACAGGTACTATTGAATAGTTTAGTGCAAAAGTCAAGCTTTTTAGACTTGAAAGCATAGATTGGTATTTCATGTTAAAAGCGCCTTTCGGAAAACAGCGCCACTCATTAAATATGTGAGGGTGGCTGATGCAATAATAGGGAGTTCAAGCAACGATTACGGTAACGACAAAGAGAAAGCCACAAAACAAGAGGTTTAATGAGCAAAGACGATGGCTTTGTTCGTGTATTTGAAAATTTGGTACATTTCGTTACCGTCCTCAGCAAACAACAAATTGAAATGACCGAATTCAAGTTCTGCGGCGGACGTGAACACGTGACGGACAAAATTTCATTGTATTTCTTGTCTTAAAAGTCGTTCACACTAAGTTAGTTCCTGTATGGTTTGTTCACAAGTTGAACAAGTTGAACGCGCTGGAATAACCATGAATTAGCCTGTGATTAGCCCAGCTCACCACCGTCCATAGGTAACACTGACAGAACTACAGGTGGTGAAGCAGGTTGGAGATTCATTGAAAACATTGCAATATTATACAATTCATTGCAATGGCTTAAAAACTGTTAGCGCCTAGAACAAGCAAATGGCAGGATGTTCTAACAACTTGAAGGTAATTCCCTGATAATGTAGTCAATTTCAAATTCACGGGTTAACCTATAAAATTATGTGTATGAGAATTTCTAATATTCTATCCTAGAAATTGTTGTGACATTAATTTCTTGAACCGGCAGAGTACAAATCGGCCTCATGGATACGCATATTCATGCCGGGAGGCTATTTTAAAGTAGACAATATTTAGCATATAATAGTATATATCATATTCACACCAGGAGGTTATCTTAAACTAGACAATATAACATATAAATTGCTGTATGAATTTCTAGCAACATCAGCGTCGTCAGGAAACTTTAGAAAAATTGGTCTAAAACTTGATGCCAAAATATCAACAACCGTCATAAATTCTTTGCCTTCAGGGCATGCAGGAACAGTGTCATTGTAGTATAAGTAATTATTTGAGATTTGAACGGGAGGATACAAGCAACTACCACGTGCACTTGACCATCGTTTTGTTCCCACGTGATAGGTAGTCGATTGAACTTTGGGTGAATGAATTTCGACTCGCGTTCATACCCATTCAAGCATCAACCTCGTTCCCAGGGTCTCTCCTCTTCCCGACCCTGGGAACGAGGTTGTTCAAGCATAAAGATCACATTTCGTGTCTACATGCAAAACGTTAGTTTTTTTAACCTGCTGGTAGCTTAGATTTGTGAGCAAGAATTGTCGTTAGAGGACATGTAATAGGACCAGGCCTGTTTTGTGACCAGCGACCACCTTTTCAAGTCTCAGAGTGCCAGCTTCTTTATAAATTTAACATCCTTGATGGGGTTAATGAAAGACAAAGTGGCTAAACCAACAAAAGGAGATACAATTTGTAAGATAATTAAAGTTTATTTGTTTACCTTTTAACCCATCCTGTGTTATGTTACTTTCCACTTGAAGGCTATCATAAACACTTAACCAGTTCAAACATGCAGAACGACCCTTAAAGGGGTACTGTGACTACCGTCACGACAATTCTTGTCACAAGTTGTTCAGATCGCGAGGAAGTACTATTTCTATTACACGACCGGCCCGTCTAACACAAAGAGGTAGATTTCTAATTATTTCTTGGACGGAGAAGGAAGTAGTATTATTTTATGGAGATTTCAAGTTGCAATCCATTTCCTCCTCGTCATCTGTGGCCACAGACAACCGCAAATAGCTTCAATGAACATATTAAGTACTTCGTGGGAAAACTGCAATTTTTTTAAGTGTCCCAGTTTGCAAACACACCTTTGGGTTCAGACCCAAATTACTCGACATTGCCCCTTTAACTTGCATTGCCAACGGGTAGTCCTTCTCGCAAGAAAGTTGTTTTGCACTTGGAGTTATGGATTCCAAAAGGATACAAAAATAACATAAAGTGGTTTGAGCAATAACCTACCTGCCTCCACTAGGACTCTATTCGTTTTCTTTTTATAACACTTCGAAAAGCGGAAATTCGCACTAACACCAATGGAAAGCTGGACATGATACTCCTGTTTGGTGAGAAGCCACTGTAACAGTGGCCTTCAAATAGATAACAAATAGTATAATTAACTGTGGCTACGGTTTGAAATGAATTGCAACTTGGTTAAATGGCGAATCGTTTCTAGTTCTGTCGTTATGTCTTGTAAAATCTAGTTTAGGCTAGTTTGTCCATCAGAAGGTAATATTGATTTCCTCGGTTCACCTCCTCGTTAACGCTTTAGGTGTTTTGTGAGCATTTTTGGCGAGAAATTATTTGCAAGACAAACAAAAAACCTCTTTAAAGGGATACTTAGATTTCTATCTTTTATCCCACAGTTTTCTTCAACTGAGTCAAAGTCCTTTGCAGAATGAGCACAACAGGTGTAGCCTTTTCTGGCGGCGGTGTTCGGTCAGCGGCTCTCTGCTCTGGGGTCCTGCGCAGACTGTTACAACGAAAGATCGTCCCAGACTACCTCAGCTGCGTTTCCGGGGTGGTTACACAGGCACGGCTTACTTGGACTGGAAGTACCGAAACGAGCTAAAAGACGATCCAAGATGGCACAAAGAATTCTTTGATCACATGCGCAAGAGGATTGGTGTACTGTGTGACTGGCAAAATCCTCTACAAGGCGCGTTTGATACAGTGATGCTTCTGACTCTTAACATCTTTGTTGCGATTGTTCTGCCATGTTTCAATTACTTTGGTTTCGCTTTTCCAACAGCTTACATTATTGATTATTTCTTCGGTGACTTGATGCGAGCCCCATTCACCTGCCCTGATGTGAAAATACAAAATTTCACTTCATCTGAAGTTGCTAAAAACCCTGAAGTGTCTCAGCTTTTTAACATGACAGACGAAGTCGAATGCGTCCCCAAACTGGGACCAGAAATGTACTTTACTTTCATGACCTTTGCGTTTCTTTTCATTTTGTTCCTTCTCCTGTATATCATCAAAAGAGTGGCTGGGCCTTCTCTAAAGCCATTTGCTAAAATTCTATTCAACTTGACGGGGTTTACATTTGCAATGGTGTTTCTTCCATGGTTTATAGAGGAGTACATCGTTGTCACTCCTTTGTGGCTCAATGCCTTGATACTTGCTCTAAGTATTTTCTTGTGGCTTGGCATACCTCCTTTGAGAGACAAAGCATCACTAGCTATTGTTGTCTATATATATGCTTACGTTGTCAAGTGGAGGGTTTACAAAACCCCTGTTCTACATATGGAGTACACCGAAGAGAGAGCTGCATTTTTAATGTGGATTTCTGGAATGTTAATCTGGCTCAACCCTTTCCTTGGGAGATTTCAAAGGAATGCCATCCATACTTACAACAGGTAATCAAATATAAGACAAACAAACAAACAAACAAACAAACAGATGAACAGGAGAAACAAAGATTTTGACAACTTTACCGGTAAGAAACAAAAAAGCGAGGGTTATTTTAAAGGATTTAAGTTTTATCGCAAACGCGCCGTTTATTTCACGACTCTGAATACACAAGATACAACTACGTTTACTAATACCCGTTCCTTCCACTAACCGCCCAAGGTTATACTGGGTGTAGAGAGTCACAAATAACCATAAATGGAATGCAGCGGCAGATTAAATAGCTAAACAATGCTGTAACGTTTAGGTAGATGGTTGCTTTGTAGTGCATAAACAAATTTATTACTGAAAGATTCAGTTTTCGTGATGCTAACCCCCCCCCACGCACCCTTCCCCCCAAAAAAGAAAAAAAATAACAATCAAAACCTTTTTCCGTGTTACTTGCCTCAGCCGAGACAGTACCTTAACCTAGATAGTTATTATCACTGTCATTCTCAACCTCAACTTCAGGCTCTACTTCTTTAGTAAACGTCAATTATTGTTAGACTGTTTCCTGACCAGAACCCACAGCTTACTTCATTCATCAAAGTCTTATAAAATTGCTGATTCCCATATGGTAAATTGTTCTATTGGTCCGGTAGATGGCGCCTTCAGAAAGCCTTTTACTCTCCAGAGAGCACTGGGGTGACTGGCTGCTCAGGAATCACGTGCCAGGACCTGTTTCCGACGTGCACATGCTTCGAACCAGGTGAAGAGAGCTTGAATCGACCTTTGACCTTAGATGATCTGTTGGGAGTGGCACCGGAATACATCTGTAACGTCACAGTCCACGACTGGCGACTGAAGCCATCGCCAAGGTAATTATTTTCTCTAATGTTACCAGCTGCAGGGCTAGCTAGCTCAGTTGGTAAGAAAGCACCGGTTTGCTAAGCGAAAGTTCGTAGGTTCAATCCCTGGACCAAACCGCAAACCAGGGTCTTAAAATAATTCGTAAGATCATGATGGCGGTATGCTCGACATCTGCCTCACTTCAGATGACGTTAAGCCGTTGGCCTTGTGTCCTTCACCTCAACACGTGAAAACTTGAAGTAGGGGATGTAAGAGAGTAAGACCCTACACAGTGATCGCGAACAGTGGGGAACGTAGTTCCCGGTGTTGTGGACTGTCATATTGTATGTTCATTAGTTGGTTGGAGGCTGGCCGATGGGCTAACCACGTGGCCCAGCTTTTATCGCCAGGACTAAGCGTATATTATAATATTGAGCTTCATATTGCAAGGGAGAACAACAAACATTTTGCAATACTTAAAGAAATGGGAAAAATTAATTCACTTATTTCAAAAATGCTTTGTGACTACCCTGGAAACCTCTTACAGAATACGGTTATAACTTTCTTTCTTGTAAGTTGTTTTGTATTTTTCAATGTTTATTATTTCTGCAGTTGTAAAGTAAGTAATACTCTATTTGTAAGTGTAAGCAATTTTATCGTTTCTGTAATTGAATCTGTATTTGTGTTCTACTATATTTACACTCAATAAAGATTATAAAAAAAAACCACGTGTCCCGCGAACAGCTTCGTTTGGTTACAGAAAACACCAGTGATCGATACAGCTGTTGGCCCTATGCTCCTCCTTGGAGCGGAAACGAGTAAAAGTTAATGAACTTCTTTATGAAAACTATTGATTATAGGCACATCTCATTGTTTTGTTTAATGTAGGGAACCATCGTTTGCAATTTTTACGATGTCGCCTTCAGGGTTTGCAAGGATTGACGATGTGAACGGTGAAAATAAGTTTGAAAATCGCCTTCATCCTCGCGATATCAAGTTGTCAGAAGCCATGGCCACGTCAGCCGCTGCCGTATCTTTCCACATGGGTGATTATGAGAGCAATATCGACCCAGTGCAAAGTTTGCAGATCATGCTGGGATTGGGGATGGGGACGAACATAGTGGCCGAGCCTAAACGATGTCCCGGATTTCCTGTAACGGTACAACAATGTCACGAAATTATTATCATAAACTAGACGAGTGCTTACGTTGTTCATAATAATCTCGCCAAGGCGATCAAATGTACAAATTTATAAACGATCAGAGGGAAGATTCTCATGAGTGATTGCTTACTGAATTCTCATGGCCTTTTCTTTGACCGTACCTGTTGGTATTGTTGGGAGAAATTTGATCCTGTTAACTGTAGGAGCTTTGAGGGTTAAATCTAGAGCAATAATGGACTGAACTTCGTTTGTTTTCACTTTAGATCATCGCGATTCTCATTCAGCTGACTTTGGTGTTCCCCATTGTCGCACTTCCGATAATTCCAATGTTGGGAGGGAGCAAGGTCTGGAACGAGAGAGCTGTCATTTTCTTTCTGGTGTTTGCCGGTGTGCTGACGTTCATCGCCGTGTTACCCACGGGGGCAGAAAATCCTGGATGTTGGCAAAATTTTGTAAGGTATCTACAACAGTCCATCAGCTAGGAGGGTTCTATGGCTCACTTAAGGGGAACAAACGAAACTTGTATAGTCTTAATCTTTGACTATTAAGCATCATAAAAATCTATGATAGCAAGGATAGAACGGTAGCTTTCACTTTGTAAATTGAGTTTTAAATTTTCTTCTCATACCCTTCCCTTTGGTCTCTATCTCCTAAAAAACATTCAGAAAATTGCACAAAATGCACACATTTTTTTGCCTAGCCGTATATTAGGAATAATACTTATCTGAGATATTGCATTGCTTATGGTTATTCAAGCTATGATGACGTCACAGTGGCTGCCATTTTGTTTTGTAGCTCGTGTACTCAACCGCTATCCCAATCATCTAAAACAACTAAAATACCATTAAGGCCATCTACATCACTGTGCTAGAAAAATGCGGCTAAAGTAATTGCTATTTATTAACGTCTTTTTTCTATGTTTAGTTAAGGTGGCTCACATCGGTTTCCAGCATTTTTCAGCACTTAATTTTGATGGATCATTGCTACCAATGTCTGTACATTGTTACCTTTATAGTGGTATCAAACAAATGCCCAATCATTGGTGAACAAGTTATGAAAATTTTTTGACATAATAGGTCACCATAGCAACACTAATAACCTGTTTAAAACACCCCTAATTTTAGCTTTAAGCCACAAGAACTCAAAAACGAGTTCGGTGACCCCCATTTTTTATCTTTGGGAAATAATTAGCATAATAAAATACAACTTTTTGCAAAGTTAAAGGAAAATTCTTCTAGTGGATTCAGAGCCACCTTTGAGGTGGCTCTGAATCCACTAGTACATTTTTTTTTAAACTTTTCAAAAAGTTGGATCTTGATGCGCTTATTAATTTTCAATAAATGTGGGTTACTGAGCGCGTTTTTGAGTTATTTTCGTTTAAAACCAAAATTAAGGACGTTTCTAACAGGTTATATTGTTGCTATGGTAACCTATTGAGTGGGAAATTTTTAATGACTTGTTCACCAAAGATTGGGTGTTTGTTTGATACCACTATAAAGGTAACAACTTATTAAAGGTAATATATAAAGGTAACAACTTATTAAAATTGGTAGTGATGATCTATCATAGTACAAGAGGTGGAAAGTGCTAGAAACAGGTGGGAGCCACCTTAAACATGAATCAATATACTCACAAACCAGAGTAGATAACTAGTACTACACCATAGTCTGGAAATCGTGCCATGAAGTGCCATGATCGGATAGAGTCCTTCTTTATTGCTATCACTTGCATGTGAGATCACATAAACATAAACATACCACGTTCATGTAATGTACTGCTTTTTCTCTCGAACAAAGAGAACAAAGAGATACGTTCCTATGCAAGAGTTATGGAAAGCATTATACAACATGTGTCCCATCAAGTGGGATCTTGATAACAGTGAGAAAGACACAACAAAAGGTAATAATAATAACTATGGAAAGTTCTATTATTTTGGTCTTTGTGCGTCTTCCGTTCTCAATGTAGCACTTTCTAAGGTTTCTGCTATGAGCAAGCAGTACACAAAGACACCAGTGTCATTAAAGTGGATCGCACACATCTTCCATTGTGCCGAGCATGGAGAACTACACGCATATCAGCCTCTTTGTGAATACACGCTAGCCCAGGAACAGATTAGCATGCGTCTACGTCTAGTTGTCGGCACTGATCTTCGTTGTCACATTCATGATCCAGTTTCTGAGACTGCCTCTGACTGCTTTTGTCTTCCATTGTGACATGAGGCATTTGACGATCTCAGCTTGTTCCATGACTTCACCGTATAGACAAGGAAAATGTTATTGCATTGTACACCGTCTTAGGTAGACACCCTTGTAAATCTTTCAACATTCTTGGTCGATACTACGAGAATCACCGAACTGTGAAATGGGCCCGAATTTCCGTATCACTGCCCCGCCCACTTTCTTCTACTGCCCCGCCCACTTTTATCGACGAATTCCAAGAATTCTCGCTCCCCCGCGTAAACAGCTGTTTGTGCTGCACGTACGAAACTGAAATCGCGTCGACCGCGGACGGTTAAATTTAGCTCCACTTTAGTTTGAACAAGATGGATAGATATGAATTTAAGGTCAGAGGTCGAAAAGAAAAATGTGTAAAGCTTTTTTTGTCATCGGAGGAAGTTAAAACATTATGCATGGAGTCCTTACTAGATCGTATCTTGACAAGATTCACTGGCCTTCGCGGCAAGGAAGTGAGCTTAAAATACATAGACAACAGTGACTGGATCGAGCTCCCCGCAGATGACTTGGATTCATTTATCGACATGATAGAAACTGCGAAAGACTCTGCAAGAGAAAACCTCAAGGTGATTGAAGTAAAGATATGTGAGCTAGCTCATACTCCACAAGAAACTGCTTCACATAAACGACTCCGCACTTCGCCATCGCCATCGCCATCGCCAAAAAGCGGGAGCGTGCATGTGGCTAAAAAATCTAAACATCTAATGGCGCGACGCCTGGAAGCCGAATTTAGACACTGTAGCTTATGACTCTCCCACTCAGAAATTGTTTAAAAAACTTGAGCAAGAAAAGCAGGATGCTGAACAAACTGTTGCAAAGAAACAACACGAGGTATTTGAGCTCGAGAGTAGCTTCAAGTCGCTTGAAACTAGCAAGAAACCACTGTGTTCGAATTGCCACAATTCGGGGCACAACAAAACTATGTGTTCGTTTGCACCCTGTTCTTCTGCTACAATATGTTAAGAGATAAAGCGACATCCAGAAGAGGAGAAATATTTCAAAAAAGTGCAGTCCGACCTTAAAGCTGCGAAGACCAAACTCAAGCAATTAGAACTGGATATTATGTTGAAGAAAGATAGTTATTCTGCTAGCCTTAATACATTCGCTGCAAAAGTTCAGGCGAACCTAATAAACAGCGATCCTCAAAAATACCTGAGAACAACAACTACTGGAGAAAAGGTTCCACAATGGCTTCTTGTCAATACAGACATAGGAAAACTCGAGAGAATTTGCAACGGCAAAGTTCCAGACACGAGTGAAATTCAGAAACTTATCCATGAATACGACGAGAGTTTCGCCGTCACCAGCCGACAAAACGCGCTAGAGCTCAAGCAAACACCTGTTAACCCTGTGAAACGCCTGTGGGAGCAAAAAGGTATTAAATTTCCAGGGAAAGGCATCCTACCCAACAGTTCAGTGAAACGTTGTACCGCTACAACTACCTGCACTGCTTCTGTCGGCACGCCTGTCAGCGATGTGCCTAATACCGTCGAAGAGGAAGATTTGTACCTCGAAATGGGGATTACAGAAAGCTTAAAGTCGTACTCATGGACACCGAAAAACACTGAACAGTCATAAATTACTAGTAGCGATAGACAGCCTGATGTTGACGAGTCTGATTATGGCCTTTCGTTACTTTTTACTGCCGCTAAACTAGTAAGCGACTGAACAGCTGTGTTCTGATTTTTAGTGTCGCGTTACAAATCACAGGAATGTTATAAGTTTATGTATCGGCTATATTAATTATAATTCAAGTCCGAAAATTTTCAAATACTCGCAGTATTAACTACAGCAGTGTATCACGATTTACTAAGGAAAACTTTATCTGTTCAGATCTTTGCAAGTCTTGACAAACTGTTGCATTTATTTACTTAGTGACATCTGTTTGAAATTATTTGAAAAACATTCTCGCCGTGGTATAGGCAGTGTAAAGTGTTGAAGATTTACGTACTGAAAGAACAACTTATGTTTTATTTAACCTTCTTGTTGGATACATTTTTAAACTCTTTCTGTGTTACATGACTAACACGATCGTTGGTCAAAGTGTTATTAGGACAAAAAAGCTATTCTAAATATTGATATTTCAAGTGTACTTGAAAAATTCGCGCATATCATCTGTCGTTACTTCTTTCAGAGCTTCATGAACTACTACATGCAAATTTTCTCGCAGAAGTTCCCGGAATTCAAATCGCTTCATTATGGTCTTAACTTTATTGAAAACATATTCTGCCGGATTCATTTCTGGGGAATACGTTGGTAAATACACAAATGAACAGCCGATATCATCCAGCCATTCCCCCAGCGCATCTTCAGCTCAGTTGTGATGAATTGCTGCATTTTCCATTATAATATGATCGCCGTAAATGTACGGTGGTCTGCCATCTGGTAGAAAAACATGACTAGCTTCCTCAAAAAATTAAGAAAGGTCATGGAATTACTTGTGCCATTAATGGTGTTGGCATAGATAATCCCGTCAAGTCCACACATCAAGTTCAGTGTAATATTTGGGGAGTTCATGTTCCTTGAAATTTCTACGGCTGGTGTTCCTTTTAGTGAGTGGCCATAGTTTGGTCTCCCAACATCAGGCAGCTTTATGCCACTTTCATCGAAAAATTTAAGCTTGTACGGATCAACTGTAATTGACAAATTGTTGACAGTCATGTGCATTTTCGGGGCTAAATTTCTCCGCAACAGGCTGTGTGAGTCTCTTCCAAATCCATCTTCCATCCGTCAAGTGATTTCGAAGCGCCCGTTGTATAGCTGTATTTGACGTTCCGCCAGCAACATTACAAAACTCGTTGACATACCTATAAACGTCACCCGTGGTCATAGATGCTCGAGAAGTTTTCAAAAATCGTATGAAATCGAGATCATCCTGTTGGAGATGTTTTGATCCGGCGGCGTGGCTTTCATAACGCGTGCTGTCCATTTCAAAAAATTGTTTCCAAATCTTTCTAACTGTATTGTATGTTGTCCTGTTTTTCAGCGCAATTTCCGAAAAACTCCCAGGAAAATAACCGGTAACTAAGTCGCCTCCCTTTTCCACAGCATCTTGAATAATATTTCTTCTTAAATCTTCATTTAAGGCTTTACCACGCTCATAAACTCTTCCCGCCTTGCTCATATGCGCCATCGCTACGCCACAGTGGAAATCCACTGTTAACGGTACCGGAATTCATCGAAGAAAGTGGGCGGGGCAGTAGAAGAAAGTGGGCGGGGCAGTGATACGAAAAGTCGGGCCCATTTCACAGTTCGGTGATTTTCGTAGTACCTCGTGATACACTTCGAACACTACGTCTATGCGCCAGCTGCTGGTGCTCATTACCAAGTGAAACCCTCACTCAGAGACCACCTGGAACATAGCTCCAGAGGGGATCTTCAACTTCTGCAAGACTGCCATTCAATCAAAAATGCCGGGTGCGTTCTCTGGGTATTTCTTGGTGATTGTGATGCGTCGCTTTAGCTTTTGGGAGAGTTTGGCTTTGCTTGTCTGTTGAGGGAGGCCATGAGGATCGGCAAGAGATCAAGGAAGGGGACCAAGATTATAGGTGAAAACAGCTTTCATGTCCTCTTCTTATGATCACCATCCATACAAAGAGGAAGTACTAGATCCTTGTTGCGAACCTTACACACAGTCTTTTCCATTTCCATTTCCATTTCCATTTATTTGCCATTAACCACATAAAAATACAAAATTTAAAAATACGAAACACAAGAAATTTATAATAACTTAAACTTAAGACAATAGACTACAAATATTTAAGGTGGTAATGACAAGAAAGCCTATATAGAAGCCGGGGCTTATGAACTATAGGCTTCCTGACAATATAGGATACATCATACGAATTGCGGGGACAGCATGAAATATGAAATGTATTATTTTAAAAAGAAAAGAAAAAAAAAAAAAAAGAAAAAGAAGAAGTAAGTAGCTCAACAATGAGTATATTTGCCTAAGAAAGAAGGAATTTTTTAAGTCTTTTCCCAAACAAACGGATGCTTTCACTGTTTTGAATGTCATGACTTAACGAGTTGAAAAACTTAGGTCCTTGAAACCGAATTGAAAAGTTTCGAATATTAGTTCGGCAGGGAGGTATGTAAAAAAGGTTGCAATTTCTAGTATAATGCGAATGTAACTGGCTTGCGAGAGTAAACATATCACGAAAATAATTAGGAAGTAAACCTCTTTTGAATAGATACATGAATTTACCTATCTGGTATAAATAAATGTCAGAGAATTTCAAAATCTCCTTTTCTTTGAAAAGAACATCAGTGTGGGAATCGAAAGGAACTTTAGATATTATTCTTATTATCTTCTTTTGCAGAAGAATAACGCGATTTAAATTACTCTGATATGTCGATCCCCAAACTGAAACACAATATATTAAGTAAGGGTAAACTAGACTATAGTACAAACAGTGTAAGGAAGTTTTGGGAAGGCAAAAACTTGACTTATGAATAATGCCTATAGATTTTGATATTTTTCTAGAGACACTAAGAATGTGAGGCTTCCATGACAAATGCTCATCAAGGATAACACCTAAAAATACTGTTTCTTTCACACAATCAATCTTATTGTTGTCAATTTGAATAGATAGATCAAGTGTTTGCCTCCTTTGGCGTGGTCTAAAAACCATAAAATTCGATTTTTTAAAGTTAATTGACAGCTTATTAGCTCGACACCACTGTGTTAATTTACACATTTCAGAATTTATGGTTTCGGAAAGTAAATTAAAATCTTTGTGAGAAAAAAATATGTTAGTGTCATCAGCAAAAAGAATAAAGTCCACCACCTTTGACACATTACACAGATCATTTATATAGAGCAGAAAGAGGAGGGGCCTAGTATAGAGCCCTGAGGCACCCCACACTTTATTTGGCAAGAATCCGAACAAATACCATTAAATTCCACATATTGTTGTCTATCGCTTAGATAGCTTTCAAACCATCTAAGTGCAGTGCCTCGAACACCATAATGCTCTAGTTTTGAAATTAAAATTTGATCATCAACGGTGTCAAAGGCTTTAGACAAGTCTATAAAAATACCAACTGTATATTCCTTATTTTCAATAGCGGAAGAGATTTTGTCATACAAACAAGCTAGAGCATAAGCAGTGGAGTGATGTTTGCGAAAACCATACTGATTATCAGAGAGAATTTTATAGACATTAAGAAACCTTAAAAGACGATTGTACATGACTCTTTCTAGAATTTTAGAGAATGCAGGTAAAACAGACACGGGTCTGTAATTTGTAAATATATCATGTTCACCAGATTTAAATAAAGGAATAACTCGAGCAATTTTTAATTGATTTGGCACAATACCAGAGGTGATGGATAAGTTAATCAAGCTAGTAACAGGGGAGATTATTATATCAATAGTATCTTTAATTAAGTTCATAGAAATATTGTCATGACCTACAGCCAGCATTACCTGAACGACAAGTACGACATATTTCAATAATTTCTTCCTCATTTGCAACTTCAAGAAATATTGAATTGACTAGTCTGAGGGGTAAAAAAGAACTATGCGACTTTTCTGATGCAGGAATTTTGCTAGCTTAATTAGGGCCAATGTTAGTAAAATATTTACAAAAAAGATTAGCTATTTCCTTTGGATCGGAAATTTCACGAGAATCTGCCCTAAATACGGATGGTAGACCACGCTTACCTTTATTTCTATTAAGAATTTCATTGAGAACTTTCCAAATGGCCTTAACATTTGATTTTAGTTTCTCAATTTGTTTTTCATAATATAAACGCTTAGCAACTCGAAGAGAATGGGTGAGTTTGTTTTTGTAAGACTTGTATACATTTTCATTAGAAGAGTTAGGGTTATTAAGAAAACACTTATACAACATATTTTTCTTCTTAACGGAATTAGCAAGACCTTTAGTAAACCAAGGCATACGAGAATTGAACCGCTTCACTTTCTTTTTTTTGAGTGGAAAACACCGATCATAAATTGAAACAAACTTTTCAATAAAGATTTTATAAGCGCAAGATGGATCATCTAAACCAGGTATTTCAGACCAGTTTATCCTACCTAAGTCATCTTTAAATGCACTTAGATTATGCGCATTTTTTTCACGAAAGATTACGTATTTGTCCTTGTCACTGGTGCTATTATTATTCAAAACAAGTGAAAAAATCGGTAAATGGTCAGATATATCATTGAGAAAAAGACCACTTATTGAAGGACAAATTGGATCGTTCGTGAAAATGTTATCTATCAGTGAAACTTTGTTCGCCGTAATTCTAGTGGGACGTGTAATGAGTGGGAAAAGCATCCTAGAGTACAGCAAATCCAAGAAGTCACTTGTCGCTTTATGGCAATGGTGATTAATTAGATTTAAATTCCAGTCACCCATTAAAAATACAAGCTTATTTTCTTTGGTAATTTTTCCCAGTACTAGGTCCAAATCAGACAGAAATTCATTTAACAGTGAGTCGGGTGGTCGATAAATAATGCCGACAATTACATTCTTTTCTTTTGTCCTATTAATTTCAACAAACAAAGATTCAGCACTTCCGTCGACAGGGAACGCTAGATCAGGACGTTGTTTGTAATTCAAATCCTCACCAATGTAAAGGCCAACACCTCCACCAACGCGAGTGACTCTGGGTTTATGCAAAAAATTGTAACCCGCGATGTCGCAAAAATGATAACATTCATCAAGCCAAGTCTCAGAAATCCCAACAATAGGAAGTTTCAATCGAAGTTGGCCTAGAAAATTTGAAAGCTTATCAAATTTATTAGATATACTACGAATGTTCATATGGAGGAAAGAAAGGCCTGATTCAAGGCTACTGCAGTTTAAGTTTAGGCGACTTTGCTCTTCGGCTAACATGTTGTTAAAACTATCTTCGGTATAGTACTCACAGCTACTGTGTTCTAAATAAAAATTTATGTCTGGATCATTGTCTTTACAAAGACTAAAATTTTTATAGGACTCACATAGCAAAGGATTAAACTTTAACTGAGCTAATCTATCAGGATCAAAATTAATAGTACCGCCATTCATGAATTCAAACAGAGTTAGCCGAAATTGATCATCGTCTAAATTATAAAATGGTAAGGATGATAAACTATTCACTTGCAGGTTTATCACGAATAACTAAGCGATCGAGGACAAAATATGCAATCTTACCCGCCTGTTTGGCAGCTTTAAGTTTAGGAATTTGACACTCTCTTTTCTGTAGAGTTGCCCGCGATAGATCTTCGCTGATATAAAGATCGGTAGGCTTCTCCCGCCTAGCTTTGCGCAAAACCTGCTCCCTCTGTTTCCAATCTCTTAATCTGCACACGATGGTTCTCGGTTGATTCCGGTTTGCTTGCCCCGACTTGGTTATCCGCCTTTCCACCCGGTGAGCCCTTTCGATGTCAACTTCAAGGTCCAGGTTATCCTTGATCGCTCGCTTAACCTTAGCTTCTGCGTCTTCCCAAGTTTCATTGTCAGATTCCGGGATTCCATTCACACGGATGTTATTTCTCCGACTTTGATTTTCGAGATACTCCATCTTTTGAGAATGAGATGCAAGGTCCTTGCTAATTTTATCAAGTTCTTTGTTAACATCTTCCAGCTTAACATGAATTGGTTTCAGTTCGTCCACATCTTTTTGAGTGTATTGCAAACCAGTTTTCATCTCCTGCACATCCTTCACTACACTGTCCACCCTCAAGGTCAATGAATGAATCGTTGACTCAAATAGCGACTTAAATGTGGATTCCTGCACCTTTAACAATTCTCGAACGGTGGCTAGAGTTACGTAATCTCCTTCGACGCCATCCACCGACGAATCCTGTTGAGAATCCAGAGCGGTTGCACCCTTTGATTGTTGTTTTTTGTGTTCTTCCCATGTCTTAAAGACGAAGATTAATAAGAAGAGCTACTTCTTAAGAATAAACAAATTACTAATAGAGCAAAGTACGCGAAAGAAAACTAGAAATTTAGGTAAATGTTTGCGGAGCTGTCCAAGACACGTCCACACGCCATGACTGCCGCTGACCCAGATCCTTAAAAGACTTACATTGGCGAACGAAGCTTGATAGTTGACGGGTTTCAGGGAATTCGCTCTCAGTTGAAGCCTCTAAAGTAGGTTGGTAATTCCGGATCAATCCACCACGATATAAGGTTGCCATGAAGAAATATTTCTGCACTGGGCTTACTTTGAATCAGATCAACCGCATCATAATGCAATCGTCTGCCATTGATCATGGTCCAGAGGAACCACTTTCACACACGACGTGAAAAACCCACACACATTCATTTCAATGGTTATAAGTGCAACTGGTCATATTAAGCACTAAAATAAACGGAAATTATGATTGTAGTTCCAATACCTTCAACATTTGCGTCCGAAATGCTATTCATTCACGTTAAAAGGATACAGGCAACTTTGTTGTCCTCAAAAATCAAAGGTGGCGGCCAAAAGGAAGATGTGAAGGGCAACTTTAAAATTCGACTTACAAAGTGAAAGCTACCGTTCCGTCGTTGCTATCACACATTTTTATGATGCGTAATAGTCAAATGTTAAAATAATACATGTTTCGGCTGTTTCCCTCATGTGAGTCATAAACCCAAAATTTCGGTTCTCAGCTGATGGACTACAACCCAGGTGCTGTTTAGCACGATAAAAGACCAACCTCATTCCAGGGCTCTCTCCTCTTCCCTTGGTCCTCTCTCACTTCAGGGGACTGGTAGAGGTGAGACGATGGAAACTAGGCTGGATAGAGAACACTCGGGTTAGTAGTTGAAATACCCATAGCAATAGCCGTGACTTTAATACTGATTCAGTTCGCCTTGTGATTTTTACCTTGGAAACACGTTCACATTGTCCTACATACTCAACGAACTTCTATGAAGTTGTCAAAAGCTCAAGTAAATTAATTTGGGTCAGCCAACATGTCTGGTCTAACTTTGTGGGCTTAGGCCATAAACTTTGCTAGACTTAAAAGTTTACAGATGTTGCCATGCATTTTGGAACGCAGAACTAATGCAAACGAGGCCACGTGACTTGGTAGATCACAGTACCCTGGAAAACCGGTACCTTTAAGCTGAAATTGTAATAGTTTATAATAACTTTGCTGGTACTGTATAGACATGAAAGGTATCATCAAACGTTCTCTCCCAGGAAAATTTTTGAATACGTACATTAATTGGTAAGATATACGACTGATTTTTTTTGCTAGAATGCCCAGTCAACCTTAACCGTATTGCCTTATTTTGTGCATTTTATTGAAATTGTCTTCAAGGTGGATAGGCCATGGATTTAACCGATAGCCTCACTATCGATCTTGACTATTGCAATGGTCAGTTTGATCACAAACAAAGACACAAAGCTGCTCATATATGATCTTTTTTCCCTCGCATATTCTTCTATTTTCGTCCAAATCTCCCCGACTGAAAAATTAGTCTATAAAAAGTGACGAACAGTACATTGTTTTAATCAAACTGTCATGAACAATTTTTCCCTAAACCCTTTTCTTGAAGGTGGTGCATAGTTCACATACATCACGTCAGATTCATCAGAGAAGTCCTTGAAGTGACTAACGTTGGCCCCACTCCCCCTCCAATTCTGCATTTGAGTGACGGTGGTCATGCTGAAAACCTTGGCATTCTGCCGTTGTTGAAGAAAAGACTCCAGAAAATCGTAGTTGTCGATGGAGGTGCAGTGGGAGACGAAGGACCAGCAAACGATCTCATCATTGGGCTAAAAAAGGCCAGAGAATCCCTGCATTGCTCTTTCACTGGAATGAGTGGACGAGACGTTTACGAAGATATCAGGGTAAAACTAATCGACAGGCCACCGAACAAGCAACCGAGAAGTTATCGATTCAAAGTTGAGTACTTTGACTTCACAGACGAAGGTGAAGAGGAAAAGGTTGGAGAAGGGGAAATACTCTATATTCTCCCACGTCACCCTGAACACGGCTTATCAGGAGAGCGGAGGAAATGGGACGAGATAATCGAGGAAGTCAAGATTGACATCGAGGCTAACCTATGGGGGAGTGGACCCGACCTTGGCCCGGACGAAGTGGATCGTTTGACGTGCTGCTGTTGTGAGTGCTGCCATTGCTACCCGCTACATTCTTTAACAGCATCATGTTGTGGTGTGTTCCCTAATCATACCACTGCAAACCAATTCCACACACCAGCCATGTTTACTGCGTATCACCGGGAAGGTTACCGCGCAGGCATGGAAGCCCGCGCCGCTGAGTTTCTTGGGGGTTCTGAATAGATATTTGATAAGAACAATGCTCTATTAATTAACCACAGAAGTGAGCTTAACTACATCTTATAGAGGATATCTTAGAATGTCGTACACATTCTTTTCAGTTTTCTATGGATACTTAGAATGTCGTACACATTCTTTTCAGTTTTCTATGGATACTAGTATTTTTAAAATTTGAAAATGAGAAACATTTTGGGCAGGGCTGAGAAACATCTAAAGTTCAGTTGCGTTGCCAAGGGAAGGGGACTATTTAGAGTAGTTTGATTGGGGAACTAGGATCGAGGAAGCTCCAGCTCCAGCTGTTCTTCAGGTGTATGTACCTTATGTCAGTCTAAAGGCTTGAAACTCATTTCAGACCGAGAGTAAAGCGGATCTTTATCATTGATTACCAACTGAAGTTTCTGGACATTACAACATCTGTCATCAATTTCTGTGACAACAGCTGCAGATGATAGTATCATTTGCAGCTGTTGTCACATTTCACAATTTTGCTTTGAATTTTCTTCACTCTGTTCTGTTTTTTTTTTCGAAGGGGGTTTCACGGAAGTATGAGACCAAATGCAATTCACTGGGGAAAACGGGATTTTCGATACACAAACCGAGAGAATGTTCTCTTGGTCGAAGACGTAACGGGTTTTTAAGCTAACTTTATTTCCCGCATCACTGCATGACAC
>JAEMWC010001073.1:155000-215000 GCA_016490735.1 Pachyseris speciosa | reverse complement strand
TTAGAAAAGGTTGTGTACAATCGTTTGTTGAAATATTCAGAAAAGTATGAAAATGCGAGGTTGCCATAGTTGCAAATCCTTTTTAGGATTTTGCGTTCCATTCGGTCACAAAATCTGGTGAATCTCGGATCAAAAATCCATTTTTGGATTCGCCGAAAGGAACACACCCATAGAAACTTACAAAAAAATCTTACGCATTCCAGCGTGATTAGAAAACACTCTTCTCTTGAGCCTTAATTTGCATATCGAAAACTAACCAAATGAAAGGAAAGCAATCTCTCAAAAGTTTGGTCTAAATCGTGATAAAAAACCAAATCAGAGTAAAGTCTGTACTCCAATGAACTGGTACATCGCTTCAAACCGGCGGGTATCACCTAAGCTTCCACACACCAAGAGCTCAAAATTGACGAAAATCCATGTGTTTGCATAATTATCGTTGGTGTCAAAGCTCCTTTGCATAATTCTAAAAATTGGCGTAAAGATATTTTTTTTTACCGGTTAGATTCTTTTTACTGGCCTTCTAAAGAATGGATCTTAACTTCCTTTAATGATTGTATGCAATAGAAATCTTGTGTTGTGGTAAAACGTTGCATAAACGTGATCAGTCTTTATGGCTTGCGAGACCCACAAAGTAAACATTGGCGGTTGTAAGTAGTCTATTGAATAAATTTCGTTAATTCACGTTGTAAACCACGAGATGGAAAATATCAAATTCTAAAGTTAAAGTTTTGCAATTTGGTAATTGTAGACATTATATGCATCTTGAGGGGACAGAGAAACATAAAATACATTCTGCTAATAATTTTGAACCAGCACATGCAAACACTCACGGCCTGCCAACTGAGAAAGTCTCTGAATGCTTCCAGCAAACACAAGCGACCCGATTCAATGGCACTACTTTCTGGAAATTTCTTTCCATCATTGATGGTTTTCATGCGGCTACGGTCTGCAGCGTTCCCAAGCTACAAACTCAACATCGCGGACCGTTATAATGCACATGTCATCGGCTTCCCCGTGGGGTCGACCCCCGGGCTAACCATGGGGATTGTAAAGTCAGTCAAACAAACTCGAGGAATTTCCCGGGGGGTCGGGGAATCTCTCAAGACAAAGCCCCCTGGGTGAGGTGTCTCTCAGCTGAAAATTTCCATGACATCCTTTTGAAACTTGTGAATTCCCCCACCCCCTAACCTTTGATCCTAAAACAATGTCAAGATTTTCCCCTACCCTCGGGCAGAGAATCCCATCCATCTCCTTATATTCCCCCACATATCTCCCTGGTAAGCCCGGGGGTCGACCCCACGGGGAAGCCGATGACATGTGCATAACCAACAAGAACAACTTCGCCTGCTGTCTTGCGTTACATTGAACGTGACTATGCTAATTGGTTTCTTTGTTGTGTTATGGGATGAGAGGGGAGGGAACGGAACAAAACGTGGGAGGGGACGGAACAAATAAATAAGAAAAATTTCTGTTTTTTCAATACATGTATAGACAAGTATCTAATCGGTGAATAGCAAAACAAGGAATTCCTTCAATATTGTTTTAGTCCATCACACTGTCTCCAATAATATATCGAACACAAACTTGATATGGGGTAGCAGTGGCCTGACCGGCAAAACTGTGCAAAGGCTACGACACATGTTGACATGTACAGGTCAAAGAAAAAGATCCATTCAAATAAAACTTCATACTAGATCTGCTTTAAAGGTAAAGAGTTTAATATCCGTAATCTGGAATTGTTAAACAGAACTTGAAAGGAGATTTGTAAAGCGGTTGGAAAAGGGTTATGTTGTATGGAGAAACGATGACAAGCGAAGAAGATGCTGAAATTAGCCGGCCCTCACGACTGCGTGGGAAGCTAGATGAAAATTGGAGCGCGAACTACTTACATTTTAAGCCGAAACTGGGAACGAGTTCTTTTTAAGGAAACGAAAATAATGGAGGAATGGGGTAGGGGGTTTCCTGCAGTTTCCTAGCACTGACTATGGAGACCGCGATGTTAATTAGAATGGAGCGTTCAATTCTCAACTTGATACTCAAGGAAGTAGCCTGCGTGGCGGGCGTAGAAGCTCGTAGAAAGGGGATAGGGAGGGAGTGACAGGGAGAGGACTACTCCCCTCTCCCTTTTCCCACCCTTCCCATCCACTTTCTACACCTGTCACGCAGGCTATGAAGGACGGAGAATTTATCTGTTTTGATGACATTTTGCTTAAGACCAAGAAGTTGTCTGAACCCGAGAGGAGCATAACAAGTGCAGCTGGCAGATCCTTTTGCTTGTTCGCTGAAGACTGAAAATGCAGATTCGCTCGAAAATGACAGAAATAAGGTTTAGCAATCTGACATTATACCTTAGCTGCATACCTAGAGAGGGAAAGCGAGAGGAAAGAGCACGGAGTGCGACGGGAGGGAGCGGAACGACGGCACGGGAGGGAGCTAGCGCGCGCGCCTGCTTCCTCAGTTCCATTTTCTTTTCTAGCGCCTTCCATGCAGGCAATGCGCGGCCTGCCGAAGACAGGTTGAGGCTACGTCTACACTATGCCGGATAGCATTTTATGCGGTTGTGAAAAATACTACGGCCTGGTGTGAACGGCAGTGGCCCAAAACCGCCGCTATCTTTCCACTAGAATCCAATTTTTGCTCCTCGTTGTTGATTTCCGTTTCGGTTCGATTCTTTGTTCACACTACTCCAGAAAGTGGCACGAAAACCTATCCGATATGTTACGATTCACTTTCAAGACCGCAGCGGCCCAGCATCGCTCCGACGCAAAAATCGTGCCGAAATCATCGTTTTGAATGTGAACAAAAGCCCTATCCGATATGGTTTTCGTGCCGGCACAAGAGCTATCCGGTATAGTGTAGACGTATAGCCTCAGTTGCTCCATCCAGACTTTTCTGCGACGATCTGTATGCAGACCACTTTCATCTTTAATCCACCTATTCTATGACAGAATAGGAGTAAGGAATAGAAATAAGCAGAAAAGTCTAAAAGAAATTGTGCCCTTAAACTGTGCACTTCATTCTATATTATCATTCTTCATTCTATATTATTGCAAACGACAGGTTAGGTACTACTAAAAAAATAGATTCGTGTCCACAAACTGTATAATCAATACAGTATCTAAAAAAAGCGAAAAGTGCTAATTATGCCGATAAAATGAAAGCCCATACATCTGCTCTTGCCGGTCACTCCAGGCACTACTACCCACAATTGTATAGTCGCGTTATGTTAGTGTTCACTATAGCAATTGGAGACAGTGTGATGGACTGTGTGATGGTGTGATGGACTTCAATAATATTGAAGGAATTCCTTTTTTCTTTGCTATTCACCGATTAGATACTTATCTATACATGTATTGAAAAAACAGAAATTTTTCTTATTTATTTGTTCCGTCCCCTCACACATTTTGTTCCCTCCCCTCCCATCCCATAACGCAACAAACAAATTAATTAGCATAGTCACGTTCAATGTAACGCAAGACAGCACTCAAAGTTATTCTTGGTGGTTGTAACGGTCCGCGATGTTGAGTTTGTAGCTTGGAAACGTTGCAGACCGTAGCCGCATGAAAACCATCAATGATGGAAAGGCATTTGCAGAAAGTAGTGCCATTGAATCGGGTCGCTTGTGTTTGCTGGAAGCATTCAGAAATTTTCTCGGTGGGCAGGCCGTGAGTGTATAATTATGTTTGCATGTGGTTGTTTTAAAATTATTAGCAGAATGTATTTTATGTTTGTGTGTCCCCTCAAGACGCATACAATATCTAAAATTACCAAATTGCAAAACTTTACTTGGTTTACAACGTGAATTAACGAAATTTATTCAATAGACTACTTACAACCGCCAATGTTTACTTTGTGGGTCTAGAAAGCCATATGGACTGATCACGTTTATGCAACGTTTCACCACAACACAATATTTCTATTGCACACATTCATTAAAGGTGGATTTCCACTGTCGCGTAATTTTTAAGTGCGCACGGACGTAAACTTGAACTGGCTTTACGTGCGTAAATAAAATAGAGACGATGTGTGAAAGGACGCGCGTAAACGTAAAAGTTGAGCGAGGTTTAACTTTTACGTTTACGCGCGATCTTTCACACATCGTCTGTATTTTATTTACGCACGTAAAGGCAGTTCAAGTTTACGTCCGTGCGCACGTAAAAATTACGCGACAGTGGAAATCCACCTTTAAGGAAGGTAAGATCCATTGTTTAGAAGGCCTGTAAAAGAATCTGAACGGTAAAAAAAAAATATCTTTCCGCCAATTCTTAGAATTATCCAAATGAGCTTTTGACACCAACGATAATTATGTAAACACATGGATTTTCGTCAATTTTGAGCTCTTGGTGTGTGGAAGCTAAGGTGATACCCGCTGGTTTGAAGCGATATACCAGTTCACTGGAGTATAGACTTTGCTCTGATGTGTGTTTTTTTTAATCACGATTTAGACCAAACTTTTGAGAGATTTCTTTCCTTTCATTTGGTTAGTTTTTGATATGCAAATTAAGGCTCAAGAGAAGAGTGTCTTCTAATCAAGCTGGAATGCGTAAGATTTATTTGTAAGTTTCTATATTTTGTCTGTGAACTAAATGAATACGCCTTGTAACTTGTAGCGAAATAGAATTCAGTGAGCTAGATTTTTGCAGTCAGAGCGCGCTTGACAAAATCTGTGAAATTTTGGGCAGGTGAGCCAAAATTCAATTTGGGCCTGTGGCGGCGCAAAAATAAAGAATTGGAAAATAATTATAGCATATTTTGAACATGTGTACCAAACCTTTTTTATGGTCAAAAAATAAAGAAAAACTGTTTTTGGTCGCCAAGTCGAGAGGACCGCTTTTAGCGGGACTGCCTCTTAATAAACAGTACATCTATACGTGTGATCAAAACGGAAAAGCTCGGCTAAGATAAATCTGAACATAACTAACCCAAACCAATGCCATGGCGATAAAGCAGGCGGACGCGTAGATTTTGATAATCAACATGGCGGACGGACAAATGAAAGCTATTATTGTTGTTTAAATGCTCTTAGCGCCGCTAATTTTAAGGATAATTGATCGACAAGATGGAAATCTATCCAAAAAATCAATTTAGCAAGTTTGAAATGATTTAATTGGTATTACATTAGACTTGGAACATGTGGAAAATTTTCATGTACTTCCTTCGATTTTCCCGCTATTTTTGAAATTCACCCTGTTCATCATATATCAAGTACCTACCTTACTACCTTTTTAGAAACAAACCGTTTCACGGACATTTTTGCCTCAGTAATGGCTCCATTTCTTCAAATATCGCACCAGCAAAAGATATGTCTATTCTACGAGCTTAACATCGTATCCTTTGGATGCGATGCTGGGAAAATGTATTTAAGTAAGAGTTTTCTCTCTGCACACTTAAAATGCGTGAGGATAAGAGCTATTTTAAGAGGTTAGTAGGACAATTTTGGGTCCATTTTCGGTAATATTTTGATAAAAAAGGTAGTATCTAAAAAATATTTATTATTAGCTTCATTTATTCATCAATTAAAATGTAGGTCAATATTGCCTTACCAACTTTTAAGCTGGGAAAAGAGGCAGTTTAAACAACAACAACAACACAAAATAGGAAAGTTTCTCTTCATGTTTCGCCTCCATAGTTAATCGGTGTTTGCGTGCTTTGCGCATGCTTTGCGACCATGTTGTCAGAAATTTCTGGCTATGTTAAGCAATAAATTTCAATTTTCAGGGCGCGAAGAACAGCGAATGTTAGTCTCTTCCCAGTCTCACGTTTCATTCCCTCGCTCGATCAAGACTACGTTTTGCAACTACTGTCAAACCCCTTTGGGAAAGAGCCAAATGGCCGCTTAATAGAGGTTTTCATAAATGTACTGTATCATATGGTAAAAATGGTGCTACAGCATGCATACAGTATATTGTATCGGTGAACAACAACAGTAACAGAAAGTATGAGGAAAACATCAATTAATTGTATACTCAAGAAAGTTAATGCCTATAGACGCTATGCAAAAGTGGCCGCTTTTTAAATATTCTTTTGCGTATATGCAAATTGTCCCAACTAGCCTCGATCTTAGGAATAAAATTCATAAGGATATGAATATGCAAACAAAAAAAATGTTTCAACAGCGGCCATTTTTTGCATAGGGTCTATAGTTATTATATATGCTGTTTTTAAGACAATCGTCTCTGTAAACCACATTAGTAACGTACAGTTTTGCCATTCAACATGAACCACTCTTACGCTGATTACTCGGGACAACTAGTTATAAATCATGTCATGTTTTTTTTCCTGTGCAGAAAAAAAAAAGAGAGAGAAAAATAGAAAGCACGCGGCGGCGTTTTCATTGGTCAATACACAGTAGAAAGCACGTGGTGTCATTTACGTATTTACTGAGGCAAGATCACAAGTTGGCATCAGTTTGTGTAAATCTGAAACGTTCACTACCTGACCCAAGTAAACGCTGCTCTCCAGAAACATTGCTTAAGGGAAGAAGAAGAAGAAAAAGAAGAAGAAGAAGAAGAAGAAGAAGAAGAAGAAGAAGAAGAAGAAGAAGAAGAAGAAGAAGAAGAAGAAGAAGAAGAAGAAGAAGAACTGTGTAGGTGATTGTTGTTGTGAAATATATGAATTTGGATGTGCCAGTCGAATACGCAGCGCATCCGAGAAGGCGGTTTCTCCTCGCGGCTATGTCGCCGCTGGCGCGCTCCCCAACAAAAACTGCAAGCTACACAGGAAACGACAGATCTATTTGCGTTTGGTCATACTTAGATCACTCTTGATGGCAACTCTCAAAACAGTTTTACGCGCTTTGCTCGTACGTAAACAAAAAGGGCTAGTGCTAACCCAAAAGAAAATCATTGTCAATTTTCAAACAGATAGTTTTCGAGAATCAGAAAGCGTGCGTTCGACTTCTGTATCACAAGATCTCCCGAGTAAAAGTTCATAGAGCGTGGGATGCGTAGCGACCACGTTATAAATTCGGTTCGTTTTGTTCACAAATCGACACTTTTTTTTTATTTTTTTTAACCAATCAGAATCCACTAACTGCGTACTTAAGGGGCTCTAGAGAGTCAAGTTTTGTCACCTGCGAGGCCGTTTATACTTGATTTGAAAATGCCTTCGTCTGTTTATCAAGCGTGAATTTACAAGATAGTATTTCGTCTGTCTCGGAACGAAAACGTTGCTTTTTGAAACTGTAAATCAAAATAATAGGTTGTATGAAACACTCGAGAGCTTAAACTGTTGAAGTCAGTAAATTCATAATGAAGAAATCCTGCTTCGAGGACTGATCAGTCGGACCGTGAAAATCATCGGATCCCAAGGGCCGTAGACTTTGTTTTTGAGAGCTTCTGGAAATTCACTTTAAACGTTACAGGTTTGAATGCAAATTTTTTTTCATCACGCATCACGAAATTCCACCGATCGGTGAAAATAACTGCGTCAAAATAAGTTTAGTAATTGTACTTAAAATTACTAAAGACCAGATAAGTTCGACGTAGCGATTGCTCAGGATTAAACAGATTGAGTTCGAGTCGACGGTAATGGCGGACAATTTGAAAAAATGTGTCCCACTCTTTTTCAAAATTGTTGGTTCCCAGTGCGCATGCGAGAGTCATGACTTAGCCCCTTTTTCATTCTGAGCAATCGAACGTCGAGCTTATCTGATCTTTTAGTAATTTCAAATACAATTACTAATTTGGACGTAGTTATTTTTACCGATTGGTGTAATTTTCGTGAAGCGTGATGAAAGATAAAACGCACTCAGTGCGCAGACTCAGAGCGTGGACTAGCCCCTTTAATAGAGGTGAAATATAAAATTAGCCAATTGGGAATTCTAAATGGCGGCCGCTTCCGCTTTATAGAGGTCAAATTTACAGTAAATGAGTTGTCCGGTTTTGGGAATTTGATGTGTCTATTTAATGAAGGATGACCGCTTAACGGAGGTTTGACTATTGGTTTGCGTTTGCGTTTGGATTAATGTTTGGGTTACAAAAATCGTTTCATTGCCGTCCTTCATCCTTTGCGTGATTGCGGCCAGCGCTGACTAACTATGGTTGCGGTAACCTTTGGTCTCAAATGAAAAGCAATTCGACCCCAATATAACTGAATTCCCAGAGAACAAGCCCTATCTCCAGCTCACACCCCGGTAATAGGTTGTCACATTGACGAGAAGGCGAGCAACTGTCAGGGCTCGACACTAACTTTTGACACCACTTTCCACTTTGACAAGTAGATTTCAAAATTTCCTTCCACCTCGATATTTATTTTCCAAAATGGGTTACAGAATCATAGTTCCAAGTAGACTTCAAAATTTACTTTCCAACTCCGAATTATATTCTCCAAAATGTATAACAGATAACAATAAAATTGTTTTTCTTACCACAGCTCAATGATAGTATTGTTTTATTTGTCCTTGTAAACCCGAACCAAGATAGACTTGTTCTTATCGTTCTTGTACGTATCTCTGCTACGTATCTCCAATATGTCGAATTCGTTTACCGAGTGTATTATTGTTATACCAAGACATCCTTAGCTTAGGAGTTTTTTTTTCGGGTGGAGGGTACTGCCTATAGCTATATAGGTATGTGCGACCCCAAAGGGTATGGTTTTTTAGCCGTTTTGGTCTGAAATATGATATCAATTTTGACCATTTTGGTCTGAAATAGGATATGGTTTGTGCGCTCTTGTCTTGAATTCGGTATGTATTTTAGAAGAAGCTACTTCTTCATCTTTAGCCGATAAGACCATCAACAAAAGCCCTTCTTTTTTTGTCTTTTAATTATGTTTATGCCAACTGTGTACGTGAGATAGGTCTGAAATAGGGTATCAAATTTTTGGTCAGGTCTGAAATAGGGTAGGGAAAATCGCAGATTTTGCAGTCTGAAACAGGATAAAGCGGCCTTCACACGACAAACAAATGTTGGCCAACTCGCATTGGCAAACTCAAGTTGGGGCGTGTGAACGACGCAACAACATGTTGACAAACTGTTGGCGACGGATAGAACTTGCCTCTATTCTCGCCAACTTTTTTACGTGTTGGCAAACTCACATTTGACGTGTGAACGAATGTGAACGTGTGTTTTTCACTTTTAACCAATCAAAATTGGCACTCTCTTCACGTGACTCGCAAGACATTTCACAAAATGGCGGAGGAAATAGTCCGACCGTCCGACAGGACTTTTCAGTTTATCGATGAAATTCATAACAACCTAGACTTGTGAGATATATCATCAAATGGTTATAAAGATACCGAAAACATTGAACCATTGATACTTGGTAAAGATAAAGGTGCAATAATTCGGGAAAATTGCGAGGAAGAGCACCAATGTATTGTTTCCTCTACGGTCCGCTCGGCTTGTTTACAGTATTTATATAAAACAGATTGCTTGTGAAAAGCGAATAAAGGTCCCAAAATATTTTATCTGGACACGTCAAATATGTTTAATATTCATTGCAAACTGTGAACATATGAAACAGGACACAGTATTGCAAGATACAGAATAGGTTTGGCCATAGGATCGCATAATGTTGCTCCTAAACTCGATAACAAATATGCATGAAAGCAAGCCGTGAAAGAAAAACTCATCTGTCGCAAGATACCTCAAGGTAAGGGCTAACTTCTCGCCGACTGGGATACTCTGACACATGTTAGTGTCCTATTTCTGTATCTGTGGCTTTATCATTTCAAAAAGCTCATTAAAGCAAATTTCATTCATCCGCAAAAAATTTTTAAATGCCATTGGATTCTCCGTGCGAAGCTCTTGCACGAGTCAGGAGCCCATGGGCTCCTGACGAATGTATTGTACGCGCCAAGGCGGGGATTTCTGGCAATATACTGTTTAGTCCATATCTTTCTATTCTTCCATCGTTTTCTGTTTTTTCTCCGGCGAAGAATATAAAACAGTAGCAAGTATCACGCCGCAACCCTCCGTGTGTGCCATTACACTACGGACACCATAGTTGCGAGTATTGGGCTGTGTTGCGTTTTGTGTTTGAAGTGTGAACTCACGAGTTGGCCAACTTTTTGGTGTTCGCCAATGCGAGTTGGCCAACAGTTGTTTGTCGTGTGAAGGCCGCTTAAGGGTTTCAGGAAGTGGGCCGCACAGCCCCACCCAATTTTTCTGGGAGTACTCCCCGGGCCCAGGGGGTTTACTACGCACTTTACCTTGAGTCTTCCTTGAAAGAAGCTTCATCGGCAAAAATGTTGCTCTCCCTACTGCTCTTCGTGGTTCGAGTCCTGCCAGTGAACTATGACAAGTCGGTCTTTAAACTTCTTTACGGCCAACGCATCATTAGCGCTGACATCGTTTCTTAAAACATCTAATGCATAACAAGGACATGTTAGTAGCAATAAACACAAGATCACGACATCTCAATTACGTGACTATACGGTCAATCATGAACTCATTACTCAGTTAAGAAAAGTTATCAGTAACAAACAAACAATTGTCAAAACAATAAAAGTGCAAAATGTAGATGCTTAGTTTTACTTTCACAAAGCAAAAGGTCGCTAAAGAATTTATAATTTCTCAGTGAAGTGTGTAATTAGGTCCCAGTGGTACTTTGACTTATGTTTTTTCTCCGCCCGTGATGTGAAAAAAGAGTTGGCAGGATAAAATAATGAAATGATGAACCAGATTAAAGCATTGATTTGATTTCTCGAATAATCCTTGCTCTTCGCCAGTATAATTAAGAGTGCCGGCCTAAGCACTGGTAGCACAAAAACATATTAACTTTTAGTTGAAGGCCAATATAGCAATAAGTATATCCCTATGCCAACGCAATTGGCTCATGCGTTCATATGAGGTACCCGGGAATTTTATTACACGAACTTACTAGCTAAGTTGTAACTAGAGGCCATAGCCTTTACTCGGCCTTCCAAGAGGAAATGGGTTATTGCAGTTTGATACTTCACTCATTCACCTACACGGTTGTAACATTATGACAAAGTTAGAAAAACGAGATCTGAATTCCTTTCCCTATGTTTGTTTTCACTATGGCATCATGTTGATCATGTACAGATAGTTGCACTACCTTCTCTAATACATCGCATTTTTCAAATACAATCAACATTGCCTGCGTTATGGACGTCTAAACCGCGACGACTTAAAAAACGACGGCATGGAAAACCAAGAAAGAGATGACCCATGAAAACAACGAATGATAAGTGGATTTTGATCCTAGGAGTTTGTGTTTCCTCACAGGTCCACTAGCTTGCATTAAACAACGGAGTACTTTTTTGCATAAACGTCAATGGAATGTCGGTGAAATGTGAGGTGAGCAATATTCAGCAGAGTGAAACTGTTTGCAAATATGTCATTTGAAACAAAGACAGTGCACTCCACCAAAATAGCACTGAAATAATCGCCCACTCTCGGATAAGCGCCCTCCTCCCCCCCTCACTTTCTTATTATAAATAGTAGGGATACAAGGAAAACCTGATCCTATTTTCATTTTATTTATAGTTTTTTAGGCTTCAACCACACCAACCTGTTGCAACTACACCAGCATCAGTACGTTTAAGAGAAAGGTTCAAAAGAACATTAGGAAAAAAGACCTAACGTCATTTCTGCACAACAACCATAATTTTTGTAAGCTTTGTAACTCTTAAAGACTACCTATAATACGCCTACTGTCTTATGTACTACCATATATACATTTTGCTGACTGATTGTATATACACTTCTTTTTTTATTTACTTGTAAATAATTGTAACTTATCTTTGGATGGCAGGATGGCCGAGTGGTTTGGGGCGCTGGATTTCAATGCAGTCATCCCGGGTTCAAATCCCGCTCTAGCCACTAGCTGGTGTTGTTCTGGGTAGTCCCTGGTTCTACTCCTCGGTCATCCTTGTAAATAAAGGGGATTAGTTTCTAAAGAAACTGTGGTGCTGCGTCGGTGGGGGAGTGAAACACGAAAATTTGGTTTATCAACGGAGTTGATAATGTAAATTGACCACCGTACAGGGATTCGATTAGCCGACGTTTCGAGCGTTAGCCCTTCGTCGGAGCGAGCTCCGACGAAGGGCTAACGCTCGAAACGTCAGCTAATCGAATCCCAGTACGGTGGTCAATTTACATTATCAACTCCGTTGATAACCAAATTTTCATCCTTGTAAATAGCCAACTGGTTTGCCTCCGGCCAGTTGGGATTCTTATCATGTTATGTCTATTTGGATAATTTGTCTCTTTATTTGCTTGGCCCCACTAGCCTTGTGCTATAATTAATACCGAGGGTAAAGAAAGGTTATTATTATTATTATTATTATTATTATTACAAGTGAAACCGGAAATAACAATATATAATTATATATCCCATAAAAAGGTAGATATAAGGCAAAGAAACAAAATGATGGTCGAAAAGGGTAACTTTTAATGCCATATATTACGGCGAGACATGACTAACCTTCTTCAGGGGCAACACTGAAGCAAAGTAAAAATGGAGAAAACCGTTACAATACAGAAATAGAACTAATAGATGTGTACTGAAGCGGCTACCAAAAATGTGGCATTCCCAAGGTGGTAAGAACAATGATAAGTTGTGATGAATTTGCAATTTTGTTAGACTCTGCAACAAAGTTAAGACATAAGTAGATACTGCTACGTAAGGGGTAGAACCAGAAGAAAAAAGTACAATCAGTTGAAGGTTCAGAACCCTTGCCCCACCCATTCATGCACTACTGACTTATTATTTAGACCTTGTAGACTATGTTTTTCTCACTTAACTTCTCATGGTTTTGAAAGTTATTTGTTGTTGAGCCAGCAAGCCAGAGCTTACTAATAAATGTAAAAAAAAATAGTTGTATTGAAATTTGGGGGTTAAATGTTGTACAGACGGAAGATTGTATTCATATATTTGTGGATATTTTTTATGAGTGGGCTTGGATCGAGGCAAGTGTACTTGTACTTCTTTGGGAAAATAGTTGACAATTTTTCTCTATTATTTTTACCTTTTTTAGTTTTTGCATATTAATTCATTCATACCAGAAATCACAAGTGTTCGTTTAGAGAGAGAGAGAGAGAGAGAGAGAGAGAGAGAGAGAGAGAGAGAGAGAGAGAGAGAGAGAGAGAGAGAGAGAGAGAGAGAGAGAGAGAGAGAGAGAGAGAGAGAGAGAGAGCGTTGTGACAGTTGTTTTAGTTCACGATAAACCAAAAATGAAATGTTTTGCAATTTTTTTCTTTGGTTAAAATTACGAAGGAAGACATAGCCCGCTATGTTTGTCATCGAATCGTAGATTATCCACACCTCGCGATTCACACGTCATTTTGTTTAACCAATTACAGAAAGTGAATCGACCTTCTGAAACGAAGCGACGGTTTGCTTGCGACAGCGCTGTAGCTGTGGTGAAAGTAGCTGTAGCTGTGGTGAAAGTTTAACAAAGTAATGGGAAATTTCTCGTCCGAAGCTTAACTACATTCAAAACGGTGAAATGATTTTGAAATTTGGTTCATCCTGTCTCATAAAACCTTAGACCAAGTCAGTGGATTAACGAGCACATGAACGCTGTGCGATACCTCGTTCGACTCTCTCGTTCTGCCACTTCGACTAGGTCACCTGAAGATGTGTTAGACTGTGAAAAGATTTGTGTGGTGAAAGAGCTGTGCTGAAAATCTGAAAAGGTCGCCAAAATGGGAGATTTGCCGTCAAATTCAACTAAGTAATGGACAATTTCTAGTCCGAAGCATAAAACTTTAGATCAAGTCAGTGGATTAACGACGTCCACGTCAACGCTGTGCGATACCTCGTTCGACTCCACTCTCCTTCCGCCACTTCGACTAGGTCACCTGAAGATGTGTTAGACTGTGAAAATATTTTTTAACTGGCCACTCTGGGAAGAATTATATCAAGGCTTGATGGACGGCTTTTTGGATGTATCTAAAATGTTGTGAAAGGGATTGTATTCGCGCCGCGACTGCATTCGACAACACGTAAATTTTCCCGCTGTGCTTTAAGCATGACTAAATACGAGGGACGTGCGATTTACGCAGTGGCCCGATGTAGCCTCTTCAACGATTGGAGAAGGTATTTACCGTTGACCTTTTATTTATTCGTTTTCTTCAAAAAACGTACGGTCAACCGATAAGCCAGATAAGCGTTGTCTTTGTTTATGTGCCCGACTTTTGTATGGCTCGGCAAGAAGTTAAGCCTACTCTCAAATTTGGTTTTCAAGTTTATCGTCAATTTGTTTGTGAAGAAGGTTTTCAGGATTTCTGTGTTGGACCCATTCTTATGGCAAATTACATTTTAATTTCCCCTCAATTTAAAAAATAGATTCAAATGAAATTTACCGTAAGCTTAAGCTTATCTGGCTTATCGGTTGACCGTAAGTTTTTTGAAGAAAACGACTAAATAAAAGGTCAACGGTAAATACCTTCTCCAATCGTCGAAGAGACTACATCATGTATGATTTATTTCATATATCATTCACAATTTAAACATTGTTGTAAAAAGGTTTTTCCTCAGACTACCATTGTAAATAAGTGCCACAAACTAGAAGCGTAACTCTTTGTGAAACTGCCAAATCAATTAAAACAATTATTTGCTAATCTTTCTTTGTTTTTTTCGACTGGTTCTTGGTCGGTTTTGACATAAAGTTAAGTACTTGACGTCTTCAGAGTTATTAAGCTTAGGTACTCTCCGCGTTTAGCGCTCACGTACACGAACTCGCACAAACAGTCGTGATTTTAAAACTTTTCTCTGTTTCTGCATGCTGAATCTTTGACATACAATTTTTAGCTTTATAAAATTGAATTAAATTATGTGAACCGTAAGCTTAAGCTTATCTGGCTTATCGGTTGACCGTAAGTTTTTTGAAGAAAACGACTAAATAAAAGGTCAACGGTAAATACCTTCTCCAATCGTCGAAGAGACTACATCATGTATGATTTATTTCATATATCATTCACAATTTAAACATTGTTGTAAAAAGGTTTTTCCTCAGACTACCATTGTAAATAAGTGCCACAAACTAGAAGCGTAACTCTTTGTGAAACTGCCAAATCAATTAAAACAATTATTTGCTAATCTTTCTTTGTTTTTTTCGACTGGTTCTTGGTCGGTTTTGACATAAAGTTAAGTACTTGACGTCTTCAGAGTTATTAAGCTTAGGTACTCTCCGCGTTTAGCGCTCACGTACACGAACTCGCACAAACAGTCGTGATTTTAAAACTTTTCTCTGTTTCTGCATGCTGAATCTTTGACATACAATTTTTAGCTTTATAAAATTGAATTAAATTATGTGAACCCCCATGCATTACAGCCTCTGTGAAAACGTTTTTTGTAGTACAGTAATTTTTCAGATACAACAAAATGTTTCGCCACTCAAATTAAACTTATGTGTCGGAATCGTGTAATTCATTAGGGTAATCCATTTGAAAGCACGAACTGTTCCAGTATTTGTTTATGCGCAACTATTTTTCTTAGGCCAATACTTTGAATAATGGCCTTATTGTACACTTTGTTATTATTGTAATAGGGAATTTAGTTCATGGACAGTATAAAATAAAGTTTTGATGTCTGTGCGAATGAAGGTAACGTTTCAAGTTCCGGTTGAAAATAAAGTAATCATTTATTCCGTCACTGTTGAAGATACGTTTTTAACCTTCAAATATCGTATTTAGTAAAATTACTGAGCTTGCATCGGTTGCCTTAAGCAACTTTAATTGTTTCATTTAATGTTAGCATTAATTTGATTTCATTCGCATTGCTGCAACTTCTAGTTTAAGTTTTATAATTTCAAGAATTAAACAACACTTTTTAGGTGGGACGTGCATTTAAGTGTACCACAAACGCGCTTTTTTTTTTGTTTTGTTTTTTAACAAACAGCAACAACTATCTGTATCAACTTACCTTCTCAAGTATGCATTGTCCCTGAGCAGACAGCAGCCATAAAAAAACAATAATTAAAAAAGTCGTCAAAAGTTCCGTTTAAAGAAAATGCAAGTCTAGTCCGTGGAATTTTTTTTTCCAGCTAACCTTTTGTGGCGCGGCGTCGCAGTGAACAAAAAGCGCGCGAAAGTATAGCCTCGTTTTCGTTCTTTCCTCCAGGCCCTCTCCTCTGAAAAAAGTCTTAAACATCGATCCTCGCCAAAAGCAATTGAAATTAGAAGAAACTGATAACGCCATCATAAAGAGCATACTCTCAAGCCTTAGGCAAAATTTTCTTTTATTCCTACCTCAAATGGTTGTTGAGCAGGAAGCTGACAAACTTTTCAGTTAGATTTTCTACTGCCGCACTTTTTTAGGAAAAAGTAATCATGGCCATTTTTTAAAACACTATTTATTAAACTACAACTTCGCTTAAAAATATTCTTGGAGAAAGGTTCTAGTAAACTTTAAGAGGGAATATTAAACTTCGGTCCGTTCTGGTCACGTGACCGATGACGTCACAGCATTAAAAATGTCAAAAATGTATATTTCATAAAAATATCTACCAATATCCAAATTTTTGTTTCCTCGCGTTTAATGCAACGCGAGATAGCACTTGTACCCAGACTCCCACTTTTTGAAAATTGTATATACCCCCTTAATATTTATATTTTGTTCGGTACCCGGGCAGTCCGAAATGGCTCACACCATTGTGCTTCAAACCACGCTGACTGCTTTCTCAATAAAAAAATAATTTCGTCACAGTGTGCAAAAACGCACTTGTGAGCAAAGTCACGTGACCAATGACGTCATCGCCCTTAGTCTTGTACAATAATTAGTTTATGGTAAGACTTATCTCTAGACAACGTGGGGGTCTTGCTGCCCTCAAATTGACCAAGTTATCTGGGATTGACGATTTTCCAGCTGCAAAGGATTCTGGGAAGGTTCTTATTATAATTATATATTGTTATTTTAATTATTATTATTATTATTACTGAAGACAAATCTTTAACGCGCGGGACTCCTCGAATAGAGGACGTAAATTCATCGCGGAATAAAAAAGTCCCCGGTTGTCATTGATAAATATTACTTTACTGAATGACAGATGGATGGAAGGGGGATGACAGATAGGTGTCTGTTAAATTTTGTATCTACATAAGATAAGATAACTTTATTTATACACAATATTTCCGTCAGCTTAATTAATTATTATCAACTAACTCTCTATCTACTTAATTACAATCACAAGAGAATAAAAATAAAGACAATAAAAAAACAATAAAGGCTGCTTTTCTTGGAGGCCGTGTTTAAAATCTTACTTAAACTACTTAAAACTTACCTAAGACTGTGGCGACTTAATTTATTCTTAACATCTCTCAAGGAAGTCGCTTGTCTTAATTCCAGGGGTAAACTGTTCCACAACTGAGCGCCACAGTTTCAGTTCAGAGGCTCGTTGAGTAGCGGTGAAGTTTATATGGTTTGCTTTGGCACCTCGCGCATTGTCTACGTAAGATTACATATGAAAATGCTCTACACCTTGGTCCCGCCAGTAGGTTCAGTACAGTTTGGAAATGGCAGCGTAAGTTTGCTGGCGGGGAATTTTATCTGTGGCCACATTGCGAATGCGAGTAAAACATATGAGAATGCCCTGTAGTCAGGCTCAGCCCCATAGTAAGGCTCAATACAGTTTAGAAAGGGGAGCGTAAGTTTGCTGTCGATCAGCGTTTAGCACTCTTGGATCTTTTCCTAACTTCGTCATACTAAAGACGACAAAAGGTGGTCATGTGGTACATACTACTGAAACAGGGTGTACATGTACACGTAGTTAGTATGACACCACATAAAAGCACGGCCAAGGGCACCGAATAAATTATTAAAGCGCGTTAAGGCGATTCCTCAGAAATAAAAGTTGTCTAACGATGTTTTTGAAAATTGCCCTGAATCTTCCCTACCAAGCACTATTTCATAAATACAATGAAAAAGATAGGTCACCATGTTCGCAAAAGAGATATGATGGGCCAAACTTACCTTATCTATGTCTGTACTAGTACTATAATCACGCGCGTTGTTTCATCGGTTTACGTTACATTTTGCTGTAGCTGGAAGAAAACCATAATGAAGTAAAAAAAAAAACAAAAAACGAACAAACAAACAAAATTTGATAGGCCCAGTAGCACGTCTCGAACATTTGAAACGACACGGACTCAAAACGTTCGTCGAGTCATTTTTTTTAAGGTCATAATTTGCATCCTCGAGTAACGGTTTTCGCTTTCAGCTATATCTTTTTTCCTCCTGAACAATGTTTTTCTTTTTTTTTTTTTTTTTTTAATTTAAAGAGGATATGTTGTAGACCAAAATTATATGCAATAGAAAATAGAGGTCACCATGCTCTTTTAAGAAAAAAAAAGACAATTTCTCAACTGACAGAGCTCAACTGTCAAGGCCATTCTCGTCCCTCGAGTCTTCGCTCCGTACTGCACAGGCTTGACGAAACGAGAGACTCTCGAAAGATCCGATAGGTTGACGATTCTGGTTGGCTTTTTCAAACAATTCAAATAAACGGAAGTAAAACAGAACTCTTACAAACTCTTTGAACCCTAAGCATGCGCAGTTCAGCCGGAAGTCCGTTATTTTCGGACTTTCAAATCGGGTCTTTCCAGGGTCGCTCGTTTCCCGACCGCTGGTCAAGGGGAACGAAGACCCTGGGTACGAGGTTGCTGTCAAGGCAAGTCCACCATGCGCAGTAAGGATGCGCCATGCAAATGTGAGGAGTCACCTTAAGCTCAATGAAACTCATTTAAACAGGAGACTCAAATTTTACGCAATAGTCTTTTTCAACCCAATTTTACCAATATTAGCCGAGTAACAAGCACGGTCGATTTTCACTCACTCAATTCAAGAATTCACAGAATTCGAGATAGCAATGCTAGTTCACAAATGTATCCACGGTGTCGCACCACAATATCTCTTAGACTTGATAACAATTAAAGAGAGCTCGCGGTATCAGTTGAGATCATACCGGGACATACTTTTAATGGACAATACTTATAGAACAAAAAAGACACTAGGTGATAGGGCGTTTGAAAATGCCGCGCCCAAAGTATGGAATCGACTCCCTCTAGAAATTAGACAATGTCAATCATTGAACACTTTTAAAGTTTTACTAAAGACACATCTTTTTAAATTAGCTTTTTATTAGCTTTCTTAGTAACTCATATTTTTATTTTTATTGCTTTCCGAAAATTGTAAATTATTATTATTATTATTATTATTATTATTATTATTATTACAAGTGAAACCGGAAATAACAATATATAATTATATATCCCATAAAAAGGTAGATATAAGGCAAAGAAACAAAATGATGGTCGAAAAGGGTAACTTTTAATGCCATATATTACGGCGAGACATGACTAACCTTCTTCAGGGGCAACACTGAAGCAAAGTAAAAATGGAGAAAACCGTTACAATACAGAAATAGAAATAATAGACGTGTACTGAAGCGGCTACCAAAAAAGTGGCATTCCCAAGGTGGTAAGAACAATGATAAGTTGTGATGAATTTGCAATTTTGTTAGACTCTGCAAGTTAAGACGTAAGTAGATACTGCTACGTAAGGGGTAGAACCAGAAGAAAAAAGTACAATCAGTTGAAGATTCAGAACCCCTGCCCCACCCATTCATGCACTACTGACTTATTATTTAGACCTTGTAGACATTGTTTCTCTCACTTAACTTCTCATGGTTTTGAAAGTTATTTGTTGCTGAGCTAGCAAGCCAGAGCTTACTAATAAATGTAAAAAAAAAATGGTTGTATTGAAATTTGGGGGGTAAATGTTGTACAGACGGAAGATTGTATTCATATTTTTGTGGATATCTATTATGAGTGGGCTTGGATTGAGGCAAGTGTATTTGTACTTCTTTGGGAAAATAGTTGACAATTTTTCTTTATTATTTTTACCTTTTTCAGTTTTTGCATATTAATTCATTCATACCAGAAATCACAAGTGTTAGTTGAGAGAGAGAGAGAGATGCTCTGAAAACACGCCTATACGCTCTTGTTCTGAAAGTTACTTTTAGTTCACGATAAACCAAAAATTAAATGTTTTGCAATTTTTTCTTTGGTTAAATTGCGAAGGAAGACATTGCCCGGTATGTTTGTCATCGAATCGTAGATTCTCCACACCTCGCGATTCACACTTCATTTTGTTTAACCAATCACAGAAAGTGAATCGACCTCCTGAAACGAAGCGACGGTTTGCTTGCGACAGCGCTGTAGCTGTGGTGAAAGTGGTATTTGCGGTCAAGTTTAACAAAGTAATGGGAAATTTCTAGTCCGAAGCTTAACTACATTCAAAACGGTGAAATGATTTTGAAATTTGGTTCATCCTGTCTCATAAAACCTTAGACCAAGTCAGTGGATTAACGAGCACATGAACGCTGTGCGATACCTCGTTCGACTCTCTCGTTCCGCCACTTCGACTAGGTCACCTGAAGATGTGTTAGACTGTGAAAAGATTTGTGTGGTGAAAGAGCTGTGGTGAAAAGCTGAAAAGGTCGCCAAAATGGGAGATTTGCCGTCAAATTCAACTAAGTAATGGAAAATTTCTAGTCCGAAGCATAAAACTTTAGATCAAGTCAGTGGATTAACGACGTCCACGTCAACGCTGCGTGATACCTCGTTCGACTTCACTCTCCTTCCGCCACTTCGACTAGGTCACCTGAAGATGTGTTAGACTGTGAAAATATTTTTAACTGGCCACTCTGGGAAGAATTATATCAAGGCTTGATGGACGGCTTTTTGGATGTATCTAAAGCGTTGTGAAAGGGATTGTATTCGCGCCGCGACTGCATTCGACAACACATAAATTTTCCCGCTGTGCTTTGAGCATGACTAAAGACGAAGGATGTGCGATTTACGCAGTGGCCCGATGTAGCCTTTTCGACGATTGGAGAAGGTATTTACCGTTGACCTTTTATTTAGTCGTTTTCTTCAAAAAACTTACGGTCAACCGATAAGCCAGATAAGCGTTGTCTTTGTTTATGTGCCCAACTTTTGTGTGGCTCGGCAAGAAGTTAAGCCTACTCTCAAATTTGGTTTTCAAGTTTATCGTCAGTTTGTTTGTGAAGAAGGTTTTCAGGATTTCTGTGTTGGACCCATTCTTATAGCAAATTACATTTTAATTTCCCCTCAATTTAAAAAATAGATTCAAATGAAATTTACCGTAAGCTTAAGCTTATAATTTAAACATTGTTGTAAAAAGGTTTTTCCTCAGACTACCATTGTAAATAGGTGCCACAAACCAGAAGCGTAACACTTTGTAAAACTGCCAAATCTATTAAAACAATTATTTGCTAATCTTTCTTTGTTTTTTTCGACTGGTTCTTGGTCGGTTTTGACATAAAGTTAAGTACTTGACGTCTTCAGAGTTATTAAGCTTAGGTACTTTCCGCGTTTAGCGCGCACGTACACGAACTCGCACAAACAGCCGTGATTTTAAAACTTTTCTCTGTTTCTGCTGAATCTTTGACTTTATAAAATTGAATTAAATTATGTCAACCCCCATGCATTACAACCTCTGTGAAAACGTTTTTTGTAGTACAGTAATTTTTCAGATACAACAAAATGTTTCGCCACTCAAATTAAACTTATGTGTCGGAATCGTGTAATTCATTAGGGTAATCCATTTGAAAGCACGAACTGTTCCAATATTTGTTTATGCGCATTTATTTTTCTTAGGCCAATACTTTGAATAATGGCTTTATTGTACACTTTGTTATAATTGTAATAGGGAATTTAGCTCATGGACAGTATAAAATAAAGTTTTGATGTCTGTGCGAATGAAGGTAACGTTTTTAAGTTCCGGTTGAAAATAAAGTAATCATTTATTCCGTCACTGTTGAAGATACGTTTTTAACCTTCAAATATCGTATTTAGTAAAATTACTGAGCTTGCATCGGTTGCCTCAAGCAACTTAAATTGTTTCATTTAATGTTAGCATTAATTTGATTTCATTCGCATTGCTGCAACTTCTAGTTTAAGTTGTATAATTTCAAGAATTAAACAACAGTTTTTAGGTGGGAAGTGCATATAAGTGTACCACAAACGCGCTTTTTTGTTTTTGTTTTGTTTTTTTAACAAACAGCAAC
Source organism: Pachyseris speciosa (assembly GCA_016490735.1). NCBI lineage: Eukaryota > Metazoa > Cnidaria > Anthozoa > Scleractinia > Pachyseridae > Pachyseris > Pachyseris speciosa. The sequence continues at coordinate 192,997 of JAEMWC010001073.1, read as the reverse complement.
AACTATCTGTATCAACTTCAAGTATACATTGTCCCTGAGCAGACAGCAGCCATAAAAAAAAAATAATTAAAAAAGTCGTCAAAAGTTCCGTTTAAAAAAAATGCAAGTCCAGTCCGTTGTCCAGTCCTTGGAATTTTTTTTTTCTAGCTAACCTTTTGTGGCGCGGCGTCGCAGTGAACAAAAAGCGCGCGAAAGTATAGCCTCGTTTTTGTTCTTTCCTCCAGGCCCTCTCCTCTGAAAAAAATCTTAAACATTGATCCTCGCCAAAAGCAATTGAAATTAGAAGAAACTGACAACGCCATCATAAAGAGCATACTCTCAAGCCTTAGGCAAAATTTTCTATTATTCCTACCTCAAATGGTCGTTGAGCAGGAAGCTGACAAACTTTTCAGTTAGATTTTCTACTGCCGCACTTTTTTAGGAAAAAGTAATCATGGCCATTTTTTAAAACACTATTTATTAAACTACAACTTCGCTTGAAAATATTCTTGGAGAAAGGTTCTAGTAAACTTTTAGAGCGAATATTAAACTTCGGTCCGTTCTGGTCACGTGACCGATGACGTCACAGCATTAAAAATGTCAAAAATGTATATTTCATAAAAATATCTACCAATATCCAAATTTTTGTTTCCTCGCGTTTAATGCAACGCGAGATAGCACTTGTACCCAGACTCCCACTTTTTGAAAATTGTATATACCTCCCTTAATATTTATATTTTGTGCGGTACCCGGGCAGTCCGAAATGGCTCACACCATTGTGCTTCAAACCACATTGACTGCTTTTTCAACAACAAAATAATTTCGTCACAGTGAGCAAAAACGCACTTGTGAGCAAAGTCACGTGACCAATGACGTCATCGCCCTTAGTCTTGTACAATAATTAGTTTATGGTAAGACTTATTTCTAGACAACGTGGGGGTCTTGCTGCCCTCAAACTGACCAAGTTATTTGGGATTGACGATTTTCCAGCTGCAAAGGATTCTGGGAAGGTTCTTATTATAATTATATATTGTTATTTAATTATTATTATTATTGTTGTTGTTGTGTCTCCACCGCCGCCGCATGTATAGGAAGTTGACTCCTTAGTGATTTTTAAAACACAGCTTGAAGATATTATATTTTAGAGTTTTGGTAAATGTTTTGGAGTTTGTAGGATCTTAATTTACTTAGTTATATAATTATTAGTTTTTATCCATGATATTGTACATAGTTTTTACATTTTCCTGATTGTTCATCTCTTTTTCTTTTAATTGTTCAGTTTTTTAGTTGCCCAGGGCACCCATTTATAACAGCTTCAGCTGACGGGTTTACCCTGGTTAAATATGTTATTATTATTATTATTATTATTATTATTATTATTATTAATTAGTGGTAAATACTAATACATCGACACTTCAATAAAGCAGTTATTATTATTATTATTATTCCATTACGTCACCTGCAGTTATTTCTATTACCAGGTCCTTGTAGAGTTCTGTCATGTGCATTAGCCAAAATAAGTTAAAGCCGCAGTTTATTGTTAGAAAAACTTACTAAGTTCACCTACTCCCCTCGATTAAGCGCCATCCTTCGAATAAGCTCCTCCCCAACCCCTTTATGGCCGAAGTTTTAAATAAGCGCCCGGGCGCTTATTCGAGGAAATACGACATGAAGCAAGCTCGCGCAATTGAATTTGATCTGACGAATTTCCTAGCTGTGTTATAATTGGTGTTTAACATATAGTTTGATAGATTTAAATGTAATTTCAATTGCCATGCAGCCGTAGTGCCCTTTGTAGTGGCTGTAGTTTACATTCTTGAGTCTAGCTAGGCACATTTGTGAGGTAACATGGCAAATTACTTTGAGTCCCTTATCGTGTAGTCCTTGGCGTTACGTTCAGCGCAGAAGAATAATTCGACTTTTAGAGAGTCAACGTAGTGGATTTAGCTGACACATCTGTCGGAAGTCAATTATGTTTGGTATTGATAAGTGAGGAGAGAAGGCTTGTCGATATGTTTATGGGTGTTAACCCACTACCATCAAAGATAAAATGTTCTGATATCAAACCAATTTCTCCCAACTACGGACGTAAGCAATACAGTGACAAGAATATGCAAATTGGTAAGAAGATAGCACGTTAAATGGTAGAAGAGTTTATACGGTACAACTAACCGTTGATAGCTGGCGAAGACATTTTGTTGCCCATTCAACGAAATATTTGACCGAGTGCCAAATTTCATTCACCTGACACAATTTCACTCATGCTACTCTTTTCCATTTTTGGGAGGACATGGTTATGTCCTCACTATGTAAACGAGGCCAGGGAGGATGTTTGGTACACGGGTGGACGTTGAATCGTGGCAAAATTACTGTTTAGGGGGTGGGGTAGGGCAAAAAAAATGTATATCTGGAAGAAAAAGCTTTGCGAGATACAAGGTTAACACGGCATCATGACAAAAAGTAATTAGAGAATCTTTGTAGCTATGAAGAGTTAATTTGTGAATGGGAAAAAATAATCCTACGTTGACAGAAATTGCCCATCCGTACCATGTTTAAGAGTCTTTGGGGTGGTAGAAAGAAAGGTTTTAATAACCCGCATTTCAAAGAAAAAGTTCTAAGAAATACTTCACAGGACGCCTCTTGGAATGCACCTTCCCAAAACTTACAGGTTTGAATTTGAATTTTTACGGTGCTTTATCTTTAAGCAGTGGCTATTCGTACGGCCCCTTTTCTATTCGTACAATTTCTATAGAATTTTTTATGTTTTGCTAGTCTAAAGTATTTTATGTTTCTTTAGGTGCATTCAGCGATTTTAACGAGAGCTGTGGATTTGATTCAGACTAATTTGTCCACTCTGTACATATATACTATCCAAACGACTCATTTCTTGATAATCTGTTCATTGAGTGTCGGGAAATGAGTTGTCCTTATGCACAGATTGGGCAAATTAGTTTGAATTAAATTTTCAGTGCGTACTAAAATCGCTTAATGCACCGAAACGAACTTATAATAGTTCGGAACAGCAGAAATTAAAAATTCCATAGAAATTCTACGAAAACTGAGGATACCCGTACGAACAGGTAATCAAAGTCCGCGTACGGGTGCCGTACGAATAGCCACTGCGGGCCACTGCGGCTATTCGTACGGCACCCATCGTCGCTCGCTCGCGCGGCCCCCAAAAACCGAAACTGCCAGCTACGCAGGCTAACTGAGTGATAAATGAGTCGTTCGCATAGTATGCACAGAGTGGACAAATCAGTCTGAATCAAATCCACAGCTCTCACTAAAAATCGCTTAATGCACCTAAAGAAACATAAAATAGTTTGGACCAGCAAAAATAAAAAATACACCGTCTAAGACCATATGTAGCTACTGCTATATAAAGTTGCATAACAAAAAATTACGTTACGTAGTTGAAGAATTATAGAAACCAGTAAAAGAATGCAAAACTAAATGCTTTGCACTACTGAGTAGACCTAAGCATTCCCAGAATGGCTGCAGCATGCAGTAGCGACAACAAAAAATTATGGGCAAGAAACCTGTACACTCGTTTGTGTTTTGTGTGAGCACGTCTTTTTCAGGCACACCTCTTGGTAAAAGAACCTTTACGCGCTACGCAGTTTTAAACCATTTATATGCATTAACCCTCGGACGTACAATGGGGGTTTGGATGCCACCCCCCTAAGGTAAGCTTTAAAACCCTGTTCCTGGGCTTAAAGCAGTTATAACGCAACATTAAGTTACACTAAATCATATTTTACATGTTCAGCTGTTCAAAATTGTAATTAGTGAGTAAGACGTTTAATTTTGTCAAGAAAAACCAACGTTAGACTAAAAAAAGCGAAAATTCCCGAAATATCTGCCATATTGGATGACGTCATAGGCCTCACCGGCGCAATTTGCATATGTAACCCATAATATTAACCTAGTCGTGTAGACGACATAACAGGCTATCTCTTGACGGTACAACCGTTTCAAGCCATCTTAACCCAACGAAAACCCAGGGGTGGGGGGGGGGTTCCTCCCATCCCCTTGTACCACGGTGGGGGTATGAGTTTGCTTGTACGTCCGAGGGTTAATGTAAATTACAGGATGTTACTAATATTGGGGACGGGGAACGGGGAATGGGAGTCTGGGAACCAGTGTACAACGGTAATCCGCAAAAGTTCAAAATCGTGGAAGAAGAAAAACAAAATGGTCTGGGAACCAGTTTTGAGCACATGTCTTCGCATGTGCAAAGTTTGCGGAGGTCCTAGGGTGTAGCGTAGTACAGTTTGTAAACTTTGCTGAAAGGTGAACATTGTGCCGATATTTCACGCCGTTTCCGCCAGAAGCGTATCTGGTTTTCGCATTGTTTCCTCATGCGTTTCCATTAATCCCATGAAGAAAGAACTTGTACTCGGAACTGGACAAGGCTTTTCTACATTCGACTATTTTATTCTAACACACTGTACACGCTACCGAACTCAAAATTCAACTCCAAATCTCACATACACTTGAATATATATAAGGGCGTGCCTTGAATAAATTATTCTGGAAATGTTCGCGAGTTCTTCACGCCTGACCGCCGACCGGTTAGCTCAGTGGTAGAGCACCGGACTACCGTGCGGGAGGTCGCGGGTTCCAACCCCGGCCGGACCAACACTCAGGGTCTTTAATAATTGAGGAGAAAGTGCTGCCTTTGTAATGACGCCTACATACGGTTAAACTTTCTAGTCTTCTCGGATAAGGACGATAAACCGTAGGCCCCGTCTCACAACTCTTCATAATTCTCTGATTCTGTGGGACGTAAAAGAACCACTAGGGACGTAACAAAACTCTGGCAGTGACCACCCGTAGTGTCTGTCTTAATTTGATATTGATATTACGGGGGCACTCATAACTCAACTTCATTAATTGTAAACTGCGTTATAAGCAGTCTGGCAAAAGTCCCCCGGCCAGTGTTTTAAAGCGCATTAGATCATTGCGTCATGGTAATGCGCTATAGAAATTAATAGAATTATTATTCAATATAGGCTAATTAACTAGCACGATGTAATGTAATGTATAATAAAAATAATACTTTATTCACCCACGTGTCACCTAGGAGCTGAAAGCTCGTTTAAACGTGAACGTGAAACTAATTACAAATAGTAAACTAATAAGAAGTAATGACAAAAGATAACATGATAACAGCGATGTTACAACATCCCCCTTTCTTGAAAAGTCTAAGGCATCCATGCAAGGAAAAAAAAAGTTGGCACGCGATTTAGTGTCCCTGAACCGAAAACTTGTTACAAAAATACGACATGCTGGTCCAGAAAAGTTGCTACAATTACACTTAAGGAAATAACAAGCGAACGGGTAATACAAGCAATAAGCCTATTCTTGTACAATTTTCTTAAATTAAGTAAAGCCTTAAATTACTCCAGTGTCTCTACATTTCTTCAATCAGCCTCGAAGGTGGTCTAATGTTACGACGCAGTCTAGACATAGCGATGCTGACCGGGACTTGATCTTGAACGCACTGCTTCGGCAATGGCGTTAGGAACGGCTGGTCGAGGACATCAGCTGGCGCTGAACTGGGATGCTTCACTGGTCCAGGTCTGGGCAACCCTAGCTCTGGCTCTGGAATGTCTGGTACCTGATTAAACTCTTGTGGTTGACCGTGGATCGCCGGACGAATATGGCGACGATTTCTGAAATATCTGGCACCGGATTCGGTCTGCACTTCATATCGTCTGGGTGAACTGTCAGCTGGCTGACAGATAACCGTGGATTTCTGCCAGATTGGTTTCCTAGGGTCTAACTGGAAACGGGCACTCTGAAATTGCTGCAGGTCCTGAAACTGCCTGGTTGTCCGGTTGTAGGGATCACCTTGGGCCTGTTTCTGTGATATCTGGGCCTCCATGCTGATCTCCAGATTGGGATGCAGATATTGATGGACAGGCAGGAGCGCTCTGTACTTCCGCTGAGTGACCAATTCGACGGGGCTTAGCTGACTTGGTCTGATTGGCGTCGCGCGGTAGATCAACATCGCGAGATGCGGATAAGATCCTGACTCTTGTGCCTTCTCCAAGATGTTCTTGACGACTTTAATCATGGCTTCAATAAAGCCATTTGACTGAGGATACCTTGGGCTCGAATGCTCTACTTGGAACCTGTACTGGAGAGGAAATTCTTTTAACTCTTGGGAAATGAACTGAGTTCCTTCATCCGTGAACACTGTCGCTGGTATCCCATATTCTGCAAATGTAGTCTTGAGCAGACTGATCACGTGACTCGCCGTCAGATTCATCAGCTTCTTCACTACAGGAAATTTACTGAAGTAATCGGCGACTAGTAAGTAGGGGTGAGAACGATGCTCAAAAATATCGACTGCAAGTTTGAACCATGGCAGGCTAGGCACATCATGTGACAGCAAAGGTTGTTTCTGCTGAGCTGGTTTGTGTTTCTGGCAAACGTCTCATGCTTTCACTGCATTTCTCACATCATCTGAGATCCCGGGCCAAAACACTGTCTCACGTGCCCTGAACACGGTTTTCTCTTCTCCCAGGTGACCTGCATGGAAATCCTTCAGATATTCTGCTCTCTGCGAAGTTGGAAGTACAAGTCGATGATCCTTGAAAATCAGACCATCTTCAATTGCAAGCTCTTCGCGGTAATTCCAGTAGTGTTGCACTCGTTCCTGAAATTGCTGCTTCTGAGGCGGCCAACCATGGAAAACGTAGTGGCGTAACTGGCTCAGTGCCGGATCTTCAGTGGTGGCAATCCTGGTCTTGTCAAGTCGGTTGTCTGTTGCCGGGACGGCTGAAGTAATTGGATGCACTGGAATCACATCCATCTGCTGTGTGTCCGTAGGCTTTGGGCTGAGTGGGTCAACTCGACTGAGGGCGTCTGCAATTGAGTTATCCTTTCCACTAATGTACTCTAGCTGGATTTCGTATCTTGCCAGTCTCACCAGTAATCTTTGAAGCCTTGGTCTGGCAGTGGCGATGCGTTTCTTCCAAATCGTTTCCAGAGGTGAACTCGAACTGGCTCACCATAAACATAGTTATGAAGCCTTTCCACGGCAAACACTACTCCTAGTAACTCTCTTTCGATGTTGGAATAGCGTTCCTCAGCTGGAGTGAGAGTTCTGGAAACGTAGATCACTGGTCTTCCTTCTTGTAGCAATACTGCACCCAAACCTTTCACGGAGGCTTCTGTTTGAATGATATGCTCAGCCTTCGGGTTGAAATACGCGAGTACTGGGGTTCTGGTGAGTTCCTCTTTGATGACGTTAAAGCCTCCTGGTGGCTGGAGTCCCAACTGCATTCCATATCTTCTCGAAGTAGAGGTTTGAGCGATTCGAAGAGCCTCGTCAATCGGGCTGAATAGCACTTCAAATAATTGACCATGCCCTGGAAACTCTGAAGACCTTTCTTGTCTTTTGGTGCTTGCATCTGCTTTACGGCTTCCACCTTCGTATCGTCAATCTTCATGTCTGCTGGTGTTAAGGTGTTAAAGTCTGCCCGAAGAATTCGCGCTCCTTTGTCTTAAACTGCAGTTTCTTCGGGTTGAACTTAATTCCGTTCATCCTTGCCGTTTCAAGCAGGCTGAGCAGGTTAACATCATGATCCTTGGAATCTACACCTCTCGTTAGGATGCCATCCACGCATCCGGTGATTCCTTTCATGTCTTTGAGAATGGCATTCAATCTCTCTTGGAAGACATCTCCGCTGATTTTTAGACCAATCGAGAGTCTGAGCCACTTGTACTTTCCCCACAGTGTGTTGAAAGTTGTCAAGACTGAGCTCCATCATCCAGTATCCTGACTTGGCATCAACGAGCGTGAAGTATTTTAAGCCATAGGCTTCGGCTCCAACCTCATCAATCGTCTTCGTGTAATACTGGTTCCTTTTAATGCTCGTGTTAAGGTCCTTTGGATCTAGGCAAAGTCGAATCGATCGATTTGGCTTCGAGACAGGAACGATGCTGTTGATCCAGTCTGTGTGTCCCTCAACTGGCTCAATGATTCCTAAACTGAATAACCTTTCCAGCTCGCCTTTGTAAGCTGCCCTTTTCTTTTCGGGTACTGCCTGAGGTGGGTGTTGTACAGGTTGAGCGTCTGGCTTAAGCTGAATGTGGTACTGTTACCAGTATGAATAGCAATTGTGCACGCTCCAAGGTTTGCTACGGGAGATTCACCATATCCGAAGATTTGCCCGGAAGTAGGCATAAGCTCCTTATCACCAAACAACGACCTCACACTCAATCTGATGAATAAGTCCACCATTTGTTGCACTCAACCAAAGCGGCTTGATGTGCTTGTTAGAAGTGTCATTGATGCTTTTGACGTGGAAAGACTGAATATGATGAAACATTGCTGGGTGACTTGATCGTGGCTGTACTGGCTGTACTGGTTCTGCATAGTAACCTGGCGTTGGGATGTGGGCTAGAAGCTGACTAGCACTGGTCTCTGGCTTCGCTTGCAGGCCATATACTTGAGCCTGTTTGTGTTCCGCGGGTCTGCTTGGTTTAGCCATTCTGCTTCTACAACACTTCTGGTAGTGGCCCTTTCTTCCACACCGATGACACGTAACATCCTTGGCCGGACACTCAGACTTGAGGTGAACAGGCGCCACAGCAAAAACAGCTCTGCCTCTTAGTTCCTTCCTGTTCTTTAGTTTTCGGAGTCTTGCCTTTGCTTGGCACCTCTGCCGATTTCCCGCCTTTGCGATGTTTCGCTTGGACTGTATCTGCGTTGAACCTTGTTAGATGGCTGTAACTGCCGCTGTTGCCGTACTGAGAGTCTGCATAATCGATCTTTGGCAATCACTGTTGTAAATGAGAGTGGCAATCTGGATAACTCGGTCCGCCGTGAGCGAGTCCTGGTCTTCCTCTAAGCACTTTTGATAAACTTTCGGATTCTTTAGATCAAGTAGAGTAGCGTTCCTGAGAGCCATGTCTTTCGCTTCCTCTGGCCAACCACATGCATCGGTGATTTGCCTGCAATTTTCGATGTACTCTGGTAACTCCATATCACCTTGTGTGAGCACTTTGTATTGAGAAGCTGCGACCAATTTGCTCCCTCTGGGTTTTCACTGCTCCTCCACCTTTCCGAGATGCTTCTCCCATTTCTTGCGATCGTCTGCCGAAAGCGTTGCCTTGTCTAAAATGACCTGCCCACGTTCGCCCAATCACTGATAAATACACAAAGAAACGAACTCCGGATCTGCCTTGGTCATTACAAGACCTCTGCATAAAATCGAAACCTTCTTTTTCCACTCTAGGAAACGTTGATGAAGTTTTCCGTCATTTGTCCAGTCCAGAACCGGTCCTTTAGCAAAAACTTCCATTGTGAATGCGGTCTGTGAACGTAACGAAAATTCGCTCGAACGCTGTGATCGTCGATTGTCGATGACTCAACTCGGCTTCTAGCTCGAAGATTCGACTTTTACTCCTGACACCATGTTTCCTTATGCGTTTCCGTTAAATCGTTTCCGTACGCTCCAGTAAATATGATTCCTCAGGGAATCATGGCCTTGAAAACTTGCAACTTTTCAAAATGGTTGAAATGAGTCATTGCTATGGCCAAATACTCAGTTTTTAGACTTAATCATCCCGCAAACTTACCAAAACTCCCAATTTTTATTTAATATGACCGTTTATTCGGTTGTGAACCAAAAATGTTGGCTTAGACTGTCCTTGTACAACACCAAAAAATACGCAACTTTGTCTTGAAGTTTTAAAGACAAAAATTCCTCTTGAAGCTAAAAGTCTACATTGTCAGCAAACATCAACTCTACTTCTTGCGATCTGCACCATATTTTCCTGCTCACTTGTTTAGCGCGACGCGGATAACGCTTTTGATTTCACTTGCACTCATTGGTCTGTAATTTTCGACTTTGTGACTCAATGGAATTCTGGGTAATTTCTTGTATAACGTCGACATGGAAGACCGCTAATTTCCATTCCATATATCTTTTTATAAGTGTCGAGTCACCCAGTCCTGCTGGCAAAATATCGCACCGATTGCATTATTTACAAGTCAAAACTCGCCAAAATTGACATGCCAGGTCCCGGAATCCACTCACAAAAGGGCTAAAGACACAACTTCACTCCGTGAATTGCCATTACTCGCTCGAATACTTTAAGCGGCCCACGTCGTGTGAAATTGCTTCTCACCTCTATTTTCTTTCAAAGGATTGCCTCTACCCATCAACGTAGCTTTATGATGCTAGGCAGAGGGCCGCTTCTGAGGTGGAAAATGGCTCGAAAAACACACTTATAAATCAAATACGCAGCGAAATGTAGCTGCAGGAATCGTTTAGAAATAAACGACAGCTAGCGTGACAAGCGTGACAACAAAGTTAGAGCCTTTGGTGTTGTGGACCCGCGAAATCTCCCTGGTAACCCCCTATATGGAATAACGAGATTGACTTGACCTCCTACAATCGGGAAAAGAAAAAAGAAAAAAAAAGGCCTACAAAACGGCGTACGGGAAAATGTAAATCCCATGAAGAAAGAACTTGTACTCGGCACGGGACAAGGCTTCTACATTCGACTATTTTATTCTAACACACTGTACACGCTAGCTACCGAACTCAAAATTCAACTCCAAATCTCACATACACTTGAATATATAAGGGCGTGCCTTGAATAACTTCTTCTGGAAATGTTCACGAGGCTAATTAACTAGCACGACGTAATGTAATGTAATGTAATGTAATGTAATGTAATGTAATGTAATGTAATGTAATGTAATGTTACAACACGCATATTTAAGGCCGACATTATTACCGCAGGGAGATCTTTTCATGGGTTATTTAATTGCCGTTCCTACCTTTGTAATTTTTTCCTACTTTTTGCTAGAGCCATCCGAAGCTCGTACGTGGCGTAATTGAAGTAGACCCGAGACTGAAAGTATGGCACAGTTGAATACCATCGTAAAGATTTTGGCCATATGAATTTAAGAAATCTTTGGATGGTTTCAACAATACAGGATTATGTTAACCTTCTTGTCTTGACGTGATTTTCTACCTGTTCAATTTTCGTTCCCTTTTATGTTGTTAGACCAGAAAGTTTTCTTATTTATGGCAAATTAAACACAGGAGTGTTTTTGCAGTGTTGTTGCCCAGCTCAAGTGTATCATCACTGTGTTATCAACACTTTGACCATATTTAAGAAATCCGGTATCAGCATAATGCTACACACATGTTTTCGCCATTTTTTACTACGTAAATTTTATTTCTGGTACCTTTTCTTTGCCCACAATGCTGGTCAAATTAACTTATTGTAAAAAATTACTGAATTTTGCAACTTTGAAAAACCCAAGAAACACAGTCAGAATGTCTTGCTTTGATCGGGTAGATGGTGAATTGTTAATACCAAAGGGCCTGTTTTCCAACATCATTCACTGAAACACCTGTAATAGGCTTCACAGTAAGTGCACTTTTATCAGGATGCAGCCCACGTGTTCAGCAATACCATACCAAACTGCCTACTTCTTAGGAGCTATGAAAGTCCTGTAATGCTTCAAAAGGTGTCGGATCAATACCCTGCCCCAATAGATGGTTCCACGGTTATTGGCGCCATAGGGCGGCAAACACGGCTTAAATTACAGTAAATGTATGGGATTTTGGCCGACTTTGAACCGCTGTAACGCCGCTAAGAAAAGGCGGATTTCCAACATTTGGCACTACTTTTAAAGGTCTTATTGACATCGTTCATTCAACACAAAATAAGGCCATTAACGAAGGTACGACGTCCGTAAATTAGAATTATTAATCTTCTCAAGTGACTTCTACATTCGCGGTGATTTGCATAATTTTGATTAGAGAGGTTTGTATCAAATCTTAAAAATTCGTTTACGGTCATTGTAGCCAGAATCTGTGCTTTATACTTCATGGAAATAATGTCAGTACAAATGTCTTCTGAACGACATTTTCGCTGCGGAAATTCGCCTCTTTGTAGCGGTGTTACAGCGACTCAAAGTCGGTCAAAATCCCATACATTTACTATAATTTTAGCCTTGTTTGCCCCCAGTTCATATGGCGCCAATAACCGTGGAACTATCTATTACCAAGCAAAGCATCTGTCAAAAATTTTCTGTCAAAAACGTTTCAAAAATTATACCGGTACTAAGGAAAACATGATATTCGAACATGATAGTCGAATTTTTGTAAAAAATAAAATCTGTTTTCGTCTTAACCATTCCTTTTTAGCCAAGACACTGGAGTAGTATCTATTTGAGTTTAGCGAGTAAGACAAAAACCAAGGTAATCACCCAATTCAAAAACATGATCTTATCTGAATTCACAACAACAATGCCAAAATGGCATCTGCATGCAAAGGAATCTTGGAGCAATTATTGGGTTCAGCTATGAGTGATGGGAGTTTTGTTAGCCAATTACATTGTCAGCAAAGAAAGCAAAACTTAAGCAGACATAACAGTCATTATTACTTCCAACAATAAGAAACAGTCAGGCACAGTCGATGGTAAAGACAAAACCCATCAAATTCGCTTAAATTATCACTTTTGAGGTAAAAGGATGACAGGACACCACAGGTAAGGCAATTTAACTTTTATTTAGCATTGACCAATATATATATTTAGTGATTCATCGCTAGAGGATGAAAACTATGGTAAATCCCATACATTTACTCATTTGATTTTATTGTTTTCTCCACTCAGATTATATTAAGAATTACTTTAATGATAAATACAAGTTAAAAAAATAGAATGGAGAGGGGCACGATATAGTAAGAACTAATTAGTGCCCTAAATAATATTTAATTATTAATATCTATAGTTTATTACAGATAACATATAAGCACACACACAGACACGGACGCAGACACCCAAAGATACATCATGGCACAAAACAAGGAGATTAGAACTGAGCAAAATAATATTTAAAAATTGCTTTTTGATGGAATATTGCGAATGAAAAAAGAAGGATCATTCCAAAAATACTTTTTCTTATATTTGTCCTAGAGTGAGGAAGGAATAATTGTTGAGAAGTTGCAGTCTGTGTGGAATAATATGTTGCTCAGAAACGAGGGATATCGAGAAATTACAAGGCTTGTCATCGCAAAGGTGATCAAATAGAAATAAACAAGTATACATTTTAACAATGTCACGAAATTTCAATAAACCTAGGCTAACATAATGTGGAGTAATATGATCTTGTAAAGGAACATCATTAATAATTCTAATTGTTTTGTTTTGGCAATAATGGGTTTTCGTAGTTATTACCCCACAATATGCAACCACATAAAAGATAAAAAAACAAAGGCTTACATAAACAGATTATCATGACAGTAAGTTGTGTCATTTAAAAATGATTTTGTAAAAAATGGAAAATATTGTCCAAGAAGGGAGTTGCTTAATTTTCACAAAGACAATTTTTCAACCTGGGTTAGCAAACCCTATATCTTTCCTATTTTAACATGTTTTTAAAGCTCTTTTGAAGGGCTTCCAAACAGGACTATTGACTAAAAAACAAAATATTATTTTAAAGTTCTGTCAGTGCTTCGTTTTGCTGTTGTCCACAAGGTTATATTGTATACTTGCCAACTTTTTCTGAGCCAAATGCGTGAGATTTTTGTCTCGTCACGACCGGAATTTCCGAAAATGTTCCGGCGACTTCCGACGATTTCTCAAAGACTTCCGAACGCTACCCAAGATGTTTCGACGACTTCCGAAGCTATTTGAGTTCGTTTCCAGTCCCTCAAATGCAAACATTTTAGCGCGTTCTGATACAGTTAGGGCTCAAACTCGACATTCAACGCCGTTTGTTGGAATATTTACGGAGAATATTGAATTGAATTTTTGTTGTTAATGTGTTAAAGGACAAGTCATCCGGATTTCTAAGTCAGGCGGGAGAAATTGTCCTCAGTGCGTGAGAACGACGTCTTTGGGCCGCAGGAGTGAGACTCACGCATAATAATAATAATAATAATAATAATAATAATAATAATAATAATAATCACTTTATTTAAGTCTCAAATCTATCTAGCTGAGCACAGATGCTCTACTAATTGGGGAGACCAAATCAAATTAACTCTAAATAAATCAAATCTAATCAAATGTTGGTTTTTGGGGAGAGGGGAAAACCGGAGTACCCGGAGAAAAACCTCTCGGAGCAGAGTAGAGAACCAACAAACTCAGCCCACTTATGACGCCGAGTCCGGGAATCGAAGCCGGGTCACACTGGTGGAAGGCGAGCGCTCTCACCACTGCGCCAACCCTGCTCCCCAAGTGGTACATTTTGCCGAAATGCGTGAGAGTTGGCAGGTTTAATACTGTAACTTGTATTTCCTGATGTTTTTGCGTATTTAATATATTTTTATTTGTACAAAAAAACTTATTTATTCACTCGTTGTTCAGTGGTAATTGTATGTATCTTTGCATGCAGTACTTTGTATAAATATACCGTTTAAGTTTTCTACGTTACTTGTGTTATCTCGATCTGTTACCTCCTCGCTGCTTTTCTGCTGATAATGATGCTGGGATATACGAACACGATCGTGCACGAAATCCGGCGTAAAATGACGATTTCAGGGAGGGAAAAGCAATCTCGTACCCAGAGTTCTCGGGCTGTTTGGTCAGCAGGTGGACGCCCGGGGAGACTCTGGGATAATGGACCGCCATTTTCCCAGAAAATCTGGGGTAAAACAATGGAAACCGTTACGGGCCAGCCAATCAAAAAATTTGATTTTTTTCCATTATCCCAGAGTCTCTCCTGACGACTAACCGCTGGCCAAAGAGCCTGAGGACTCTGGGTACGAAATTGGGGAAAAAGAGAATCGCCAAAACAAATGTTGGCAACCATTGCAGAACCGTTTACTTCAATTAGACTCGTGACGAGTCGTCTAATTATACTGCAAACGGCAAGTTAGCTTCATATTTTCTCTGTTTACCTGTTTTCTTCTGCCATTTTGAATTTTTTTGCGGATTACCGCTGTACACTGGTTCCCAGACTCCCTTCTCGGTTCCCCGTTCCTGGTTTTAGGTTTCCTGTTCCTCGTTCCCCGTTCCTCATTCTCCGTTCCTGGTGTTAGTAACATCACATTCGACCAAATACCCCAAACGTTTTGTTGTCTGAAACTTGACAGAAGTAAGTAATTTGAACCGATGGAATACAAATATGCAAATTTGTATACGGACTGTAAAGATAATATTCAAATGTAGTCGCTTTGTTAAAAACTATAACAGGCAAGTTAAAGTTTCTTACTGGTCGATGGCTCATTTCAAGTTAGTGTTATAAACGTTTGGTGGTAATATAATTTCCGACTATTCTGAAGGCGAGATAACATCACAATATTTTGTGAAAGTCGCGAGGGAAATTAGTCACGCTTTTATACAGTCATAATGTTTTTTGAGCGATTCGGGCACACAAGTTCAAATTTTGCATTGTAAGGGGAGATATTCAATGCATCTATTTATGCATTACACTACAATTAACTTGACTTTCAAAACATTGTTTTTCCGAACAGATCAACTGTTTGTCAGACCAAAGCTTGATCCTCGCCTGGCAAATTACATCCTCACAGAGAAAAATATTTGCATGCTCGTGTTTTTGTCAAATGTTGAATATGCTTTCACAAATAAGTGTTATACTGATCGTTTAAGCCAAAGGATATAGACTTTCTCAACAAGATCGGTGTTTTGGCTTCGAAGGCTATTTATTTTGCAATCGCGCATTCACCTTGAACAGAACCCGATCGCGACCGAAGCGTCTTCAAAAACATTTCATTAAAAGCACTATAATCGATCATATGTTGCTCCAAAATCAAATGCGTTGCTTGCCTGAATACGGTTTTTTGGCTAGAAGGCCTTTCTCCCGTTTCCTTTTTTTCCGATTCATCCCGTGTTGTATTCTTCCTTCGTGTGACGGCGAGAAACCGCACAGCGATGATAGTCGCTTTTGAGATCTCCAAGTACATTTTCGCTGCTCTGAAGATTTCGAAGTTCAATTCTCACAGCAATTCTTAACCTTATTAACTTTCCATTTTCCAACTCAACGAAGGTCTATTTTGTTAAAGGATCGAACGAAAAACCATCTGCGTTAATTCTTCATTTCTACCGATGGACGCCATTAAAATTCAACACGTAAACAATATCTGCAGAGCAAAAATCGACGCCTTTGTACTACCCCCTGAAACTTGCAAGAAGACTATGGAGACAAAAGAAATACTTGAAAGGGGAGGGACACGAACTTGAGACAAGTGTTACGGACTCACTCACTCACTCACGAACGCACGCACTTACAACGCCATAACATAATGGTTACGCATTCCCAGAATGCAGTAGCCACAAAAATTCTATAGAAACTGTACGAAAATTAAGGACTCCCATGCGAATAGAAAATCAAAGTCCGCGTATTTAGATACTAGCAAAAGGCTTCTAACTTCCGAAACCAAGCTATGCATTATCGCTGTCTAATTGCACTCACACTAAAAATAGCTGATATTGCCTATTAGTTGCCATCGTTTTTGGTTTGCTGTTAAAACGGCCCCTTTTATATTGTTGAATACGCGTTGGCCGCATCTTCCCGGGGTCTTTGGATATCGGTGAGAAATTCAGCTGCTTTCGCCTCCATACATGCGCGGTAGCCTTCTCTGTGATAGGCAGTAAACATGGCTTGCGTAAAGAACTGATTGCCGGTTGAATGCTGAGGAAACGCACCACACATCCACTCAGACAGTCCTCGACATCTGTAGCCATGGCAACCTTCACAGCAACAGAACGTCAACCGATCGACTTCCTCTGCTGTTAACTCGGGACCAGGTCCCCAGAGGCCAGCCTCGAGATCAACATCAATGTCACGCAACACCTTTCCCCACGAATCGTAATTCTTCTTTTGTACTGTCTTGTCAGGGTGCCGGGGAGCCAAGAAGAGTATCTCACCTTCACCGACTTTGGTTTTACCGTCACCACTGGGATTCCTGTCATAGTAGTGGACTTTGAACCTGAATAATAGTAATAATAATAATAATAATAATAATAATAATAACAACAACAACAACAACAACAACAACAACAACAACAACAACAACAACAACATTTGTATAAGTGGTTATGGTAGTTTCTATCTAGGCAATTGGTCTTGGGCTTAACCCGCTTTTCAAGTGATTTTCAGGAATAATTCAGTGACGATTTCAAGGGACACACGCCACTGGGATTCCTGTCATAGTAGTGGACTTTGAACCTGAATAATAGTAATAATAATAATAATAATAATAATAATAATAATAATAACAACAACAACAACAACAACAACAACAACATTTGTAAAAGTGGTTATGGTAGTTTCTATCTAGGCAATTGGTCTTGGGCTTAACCCGCTTTTCAAGTGATTTTCAGGAATAATTCAGTGACGATTTCAAGGGACACACGCCTTAATTTAAAAGTATTGTTCTTATCACTTGAACGCGGGCCGCAAGAATGATGGAGTTGGAGTGACGACAGAATGAGGCGACCGAAGTACCTGGCTTACAGTGTGCGTTCAAGTAGGTGACTGGAGTAGAACGTTATTTTACCTGTAGCTACTAGGCTGTGATCCTGGTGGCTTATCAACGAAATTGTCTCGGATATCCTCAGCTATGTCGCGTCCATCCATTCCTGAAAATGAGCAACCCAGCTTTTTCCTCGCCATATCCAAGCCAGCTAACAAAGTTGCGCCATAGTCTTCGTCAGAAATTGTGCGTCCGCCATTGACAGCAACAATCTTTTTCAGTCGCAGTTTTAGCAAGGGAAGAATACCCAGGTTTTCAATATGGCCACCATCACTCAAGCGCAAAACTGGAGGGGATTGGGACCTTGGTTTATCATGTTAATGGTTTTGCGGATGAAGCTGACGTAAGCGACATTAATTGTGAACCATCTGAAAAGAAAAGGACGTTGTGGAAATCTGGTCAGCTTAAAAGAGTCACAGCCTTTAGAGAGAGACCGTGGATTTGATTTAGCAAATCCAGCGAAGGCCCCTAGGGGAGTAGGGGAGGGGGAGGGGGGGGGAGGGAGGGTTGACAGGAGGAGACGATAAATACGTACTGCTGCCAAGGGTATGGTGTTTGAATCATTACGACCTAAATGGGTCGTAGTTAACCCTTCAAGGACCAACAACCCATAAGTGCGTCGAAAATACCGCTTTTGCTTTCATGCTTTATTTCTACTTAAAATTCTGTCACAACGTCATGTTATTGTGTGAATAACACCAACTGGTGTGCTTTGCAGTCATCACAGCCAAGAAACTGACTGCAATGCCCGAATTCCGCTGCACATAACCGTCTGTTTGGGATCAAAGCCCAAAATGTCAGTCTTTTGGCAAAAAAACAACACCAAAACTTACACTTTTTTGTGGTCAACGTTTTAATCCAGAACATTGCTCTAAAATGAAAAGCATACATTTACATCAAACCTCAAGAGCAGGCCTTTGCATCTGACTGGAAAGTTTTCTCTCACTTTTTCCGCGGGTCAGACTTTAGCCATTTTAAAAGGAGGACGCTGGGATTTTCGGTTTTGGCCATTTTTAGGCCGGTTTTCGGTTTTTGCATCGGAAAACTTCGGTTTCTCGGTTTTGGTGTCTGTTACGGTTTGCGGTTTTTGCTTTTATTAACATTCAGCTTTCGGCCAAAATACAAGCAGTTTTTTGGATCTGGTATCCGATGTGGTTTTCGGTTTTTCCTGTTTGGATTTAGTTTCTTTTCGGACGACATCAGTACCGTTTACATCAGTACCGACGGCAGCAATTCACAAGGCCAGCAGGATGAGTTAGGAGCACTGATCCAGCTACTATGTCACATTACGTTCCCGATCACATTACGATCGGCGATTAAAAAGAAAGTAAGTTATTACAAAAAAAGGTAAAAGCAAAGTAACTGTAGTACTTGTGTCCTGGCACGCTTGTTGTGTAGTTTGAAATGAAACCCAATTTAATGAACCGTTTTCATTTTATGTCCGTTATGCGACCCCCTGCTATGTCGCTACTATTAAATTGCTGGAAGACTATTTCGGATACAGTTCGAAGCCAAAAGAACACCTAAAAGCAAATGCGGCCGGTTTTGGTTAGTTAAATTTCGTCATTAGCTAAAATCGTTCTCGCGAGCATTAAACGCGAAATCGCAACAGCAAGAAATCTTTCTTGACACTTGACAATAGTTTTAATTGGTTTTGATGGCAAAGGAAGTATGAACATTAAAAGCTGGAAAATGAGCTGTGGCCATTAATGGTCATAGGTGAACTTAATCTAGTGACATCTTTTAAGACAATAACGGTTGCCCGAAGATGCAAGCCAAAAAAATATTTCAAGCATCAGGCTCTATCTTACCCCTTGAGATCAGGCTCTTCCATCTCTAGGCGAGCAAAAAGTATGGTACTTTGTTTATAACGGTAATGGCAACTAAATATAAATTTCTCTAGAAAGATGTCTATCTTATCGTGTTTTTATTGGCAAAAAATGAGAACAACAAAGAAAAATAAAAACGACAACAAAACAACAAAATCTCCTTTCTGGAAAAAATTTCGTCTCCTCATAATGCTGGGAAAATAAACTTAAAAAATACTTCCTGGCTGGGAAAAAGAAATTGGTAAGACGGGTTCTGGCTAGCAACTACAAATGTCAGTTTTATTGCTAGCTGGCTGTGAAGAGCGGATACGTTTTTTTCCACGGAAGTTAACCAATTAACCAGAAATCTGTTTGCACACACCCACAAATCATTTAAGCCAAAAACGGTTCAATTCCGAAAAAGTTGTCGTTGCGTACTCCTGAAAGAAGAAAGACGAAATACCACTGCAAAAGCCTCGAGGGATTTGCGTCCTCTTGAAGATTTGTTTCACAATTTTTATATTCCAGCCACCAGCTGCGAATGTGAAACTGAGGAACTCTAAGACGGATCCACACTTACAATAGGAAGGCTCTCTTAGCTTGCTTAATGCACATTAACTACGATACAGACATCAATCTGGGCGAAGTGGTAGACATGTTTACCCAGAAGCGTTCAAGGAGGCTTGAGCTTGGCACTTTTTCAAAGACTAAGCCCAAAATCTATTTCGACCAAGAAATTTTTCTTAAGTATTGTCGTTTAACGTTTGATCTTGACTGTCTGGTTTTCTATGTAATGGCCTTCGAAACGCACAAAATGTAGTCTAAGACAGTACAATGACAGTATACAGTATGAAAGTACAATGGGAGCATGCCCCCGGAACCCCCTAGAATTTCGCGCCTTCGGTTGTCGCCCTTTCGATCCTTCGGAGCCCAAAAAACTGTCTACGCAAAAACCTAACGGACGTTGAAGCAAATGTTGAAGCCATTTTCCCGGGCCTGAAGAGTCTGTTGGACAACCAGTACCACAAAACGACCAGAGAGACAACTTCACTCGTGAACCACTCGTGAACTCGTGAACTCGTTTGATCTTGACTGTCTGGTTTTCTATGTAATGGCCTTCGAAACGCACAAAATGTAGTCTAAGACAGTACAATGACAGTATACAGTATGAAAGTACAATGGGAGCATGCCCCCGGAACCCCCTAGAATTTCGCGCCTTCGGTTGTCGTCCTTTCGATCCTTCGGAGCCCAAAAAACTGTCTACGCAAAAACCTAACGGACGTTGAAGCAAATGTTGAAGCCATTTTCCCGGGCCTGAAGAGTCTGTTGGACAACCAGTACCACAAAACGACCAGAGAGACAACTTCACTCGTGAACCACTCGTGAACTCGTGAATCGTGAACCGTCTCAATCAGCATGAAACCACCTGTCACCTCTGTTTTCTTTCAGAGACCTGTCTTTACTAGACTGCAAGTAGTCTCTAATTTCGGCGATGGATTATGGGGCGAGAGAAATACACACGTGAGCGAAACTGCGAGGAGACGCGACGCTTACCAGTCAAAACTAGCCCAAATTGCCTTGGTAGGTCAGGAAATCCATCCACAAAACGATTAGAGAGACATCTTCACTCGTAAACCACTCCCCTCACGTCGCGTCTCCTCGCAATTTCGCCCCACGCGCGTCTCTCTCCTGTCCCACAATCCATCGCCGAAATTAGAGACTACTCGCAGTATATGTCTTCACCCACATTTCAGCTTAATGATGCCAGTCTGGGCCACAAATGTACTCGAATCAAGCTCGTTGACCGATTAACCTAGCATCAACCACCAGTTTACGCGAAGTAACACTTTAGTATGAGCCCACTACGCCTTATATGGAGAACATTAGTGCTCCAGACTATCACCAAAAATGTAGTAAAAAAGTTCAATTAGTTGGTCCTTTGAGGGTTAAGCGGTATAGAAAAAATTTCATTGGAGCCGCGATTTAACTCTTGAAAAATGCAGACACCAGTCCACAAAGTAAAAAGAAAGTGGCGTATGCTGCAGTTTGGTCGGAGATAGGGTCAAGATTCAGAGAAACAGGCGTCACATGTCGGACAAAATATCCCAGGAGTACCTCTTAGTATGGGAACCAGCGAGCTGTACACGGATAAATTTCGAGTGATATTACCAGTAGTTGCGCTCTTGTATTTAACACTATTCCAAAGCAATAGTCGTAAAATCAATTCAACTTTCTTTAATGTTTCAGACATGTTTCGCATCCGTCATCATCAGCGTGCAGTTTTGAAATCTCCGTTGAATTTATAACGCGCGTGAAGTTACAAGGTTCGTTACATTGCGTTTACAATATTGCGTGCTAAATAGTGTAAATACGCAATATTGTAGACGCAATGTAACGAGTCTTGTAATTTCACGCGCGTTATAAATTCAACGGTGATTTTTAAACTGTACACTGACGATGACGGATGCACCGTTGAAACATGTCTGAAAAATTAAAGAAAGTTGTATTGTTTCTACGACTATCGATACTGTTGCTGCTCAGCAGACCATTTGGATCTATTATTACAAAGCGGAAATTAAAAACAAAAAATCGAAAGGATCCTTAAAAACCTCATTAATAATTCATGAAGGAAATACAAGAGAAATTAATTTTTAATGAGTGACTTATAAATTTTACATCCGATTCTCTAGGCCAAAATAACCCGAAATCGAAATTTTAGTGTAAGAATGGATAGATGTACAGTAAGGCTTTTAAAGCCGTTCAATAAATTCGCAATTCATGTTTTATCAAGCCCTAAAACACTTGGCTGCGCCTCGTGTTTTAAACTTGATAAAACACTCCTGCTCATGTAAAAAGTTGGCATGGTTTTTTCAAGTCTGTAAAAGATACATGCTTAAAATTTTGAAATTGGTGTAATTTTGTTGTGAGGGCAAGCAACTGAAGACTTTTGTACAAATAAATTAACATACCTTGCTATCCTCTCAAGTCTTCCGGGATTTTTGCGGCCTGTAGGTACCAGAGCGGTCAGCGTCAAAAGCACCAGAAAGGCAAAGAATACCAAGATACCAATAGCTAAGTATATTTCATCAGAAGTCTCCCAATAAATGATTAGAAAGAGCATCAATGGCAAGATACGAACAACCTCAATAATGATTGGCAAAGTCTGAAAATAAGAAACATGTAGAATCAATAAATTGGCTATTGTGCCACACCACCCTAGCCACCTATCTTGTTCTCTCCGTTCTCTCCTTCTGTCAGCTGTTCCTTTTCCTTCTGTTCCCGCGTCGCCTCCGTCTCTCACCCTCGCTGTCCATACCTATCACTCCCTTCCTCCCTTGTCATTTCTTCCTCTCCTTCTCAGTTCTTTCGTCTATTCATTGAAAATTTACCTTGTGCTTGTTTGAGTCCGAACTTCCTCCCTCCCTTCCTTCCTTCTTTCCTTCTTTCCCTCCCTCCCTCCCTCCCTCCCTCACTTCCTATCATTTATTTATCAATATTTAGGAAATACATTCCAAGAGGCACAACAAAAGAACACGACGTCCTTTACAGCGGTCGACCTCCAGTGGTCAGTTACTCGGAAATACGTGAATTGGCAGAAATACATGCAGAGCAGGCTAGGAGTAGCTAACTTACAACTTGAACGACAAACACTGAGTTGGCGAACGTTACAAAATAGGCACCGCGCAGGGGGAGGGGCTGGTGGGGGGAGGGGAGCCTTAGTCCCCCACTTTTCAATAGTACAATGTCTCGAGGGCAATTGTATGTTGATTTGAACTTTGTGGATACGTTATTAATTGGCAGTTATTATTAGTTAAGCGAAAAGGTATTTAAATTCTTGTTTTAAAACACCGCTTTTTGTTGCTGAAAGTATAAGTTTCACCACACCATGTTAGTTTGAAATGCATTTCTAGCCATTTCAAAGGACTTTATTTGAAACATTTTCCGGGGGAACATGCCCCATGACTCCCCTAGTTCAGTTGACTCACGCTAACGCGTTTGAAGTGAGCCTCCCTCCCCACTTGCAAACTTGCTGGGTGGACCCTGCAAAAATGTGATAAACTAGTAGGAAGGAAGGACTCAAACAACTTGCATCCTTCGTAATTTGAGTGAGCAGGGCTGTTGCAAATCACATAATAACATGCATTTTTATTGTTTCTTCACGTGAACAAGAGATGTATAGAGAGAGTATAGATTATCAAACCTCCACACAAACAACACATTCAACTTTTTATTACCTGGATGCAGCAATTCCGTTTCCCCTCGTGTCTCTCGTCAGCAACGATCGCCGTTCCCATCGATATTCCAAGCATGACCTTTAAGTCCCTAAAGGACGAGTCATCGCCTTCTCTTGCTCCCATGTGATGGTCCACAGCAGCGGCTGACGTTGCCATGGCATCAGACAGATAAACATCCACGGGCATTAACTTGCCACCAAACTCTTTCTCCTGAGTAGGCCGGTCGAGTCGTTCAATACCATTTGGTGACATTGTTAACAGTTCGTAATCGGGTTCTTTGGGGATGTTGTGCGTCGCCATTTGTTGATTGTGATACTGCTGATGTAGATCGGCTTGACATCATCAAGGTCTTCCAAAGTCAGTGCTTCGCTGAGGTTCAGTCTTTGAATTTGTGGCCGGCAGTTTGGGCAGCGTAAGAAGAGGTCTCGCCACGATATACCAGCACAACCACAAAAACCTATGCTTTCTGGGGTATAAAATGCTCTTTGAATACGCCACCTGTATGGAAACGAAAGGAAACACGGAGAGATTTTCAACTGAATTCCTTAAACTAATCCCTCTAACCAACCACATTAATTGAAAAGAAAACAATGAACTACTTAACAATTAGATTATGAGCTCGAGATTTCTATCGTGTGATAGCTATCACGCATAGAAATCGAGAGCGAATAATCTAATCGTTTTAGTATAAATCTACTGGTCGTTCAAAACTTAACAAGTAAATTATCCAAATCCTCCTCACAGACACTTCGAAAACGCGAAGAAGCGGGCTGAATTTTGTTGACAACCGCTACTCACTATCTATCACGGAATAGATAGCGAGTAGCGTAGCCAATCAGAGAACGGCATTCGTGATAGAACCATTGTAGATTTATGGGAATTATTGCTAGAAGGAATCACAAATAAATAGAGAAAAGACGGAATAGACAAATGTGTGCGAGTTGACTTAAAATTGTTAAACAAAGAAAGTACTCTGAGCCCTTAACCAATTGCGAAGTGTAAACTGGTAGATATTTCTTTCGCCTCTTAATTGAAACAAACAAACAAGCGTTTTGTTTAAATGTTTCTTTCAATGATGTTTTTAAAACTTATTCTTATGTTGTGCAATGTGCATCTAAAATTTGCCAAAAAGGTACAATAGTATGATTGGTAAAGCCTGCAAAGATATATAAATGCTGCGACGAGTCTATGACGAACTGGGATCGAATTTAGTGAGAGTGAGATTCCGAGAAATGGAAATGCAGTGGTAAACAACGGGGAACAAAACATAAAACAAATTCCTGTACTAAGCTGCCAACATACATATTCTCCAAAGAAAGAGTACTGGTAGAAGTCCGAAGTTACGTCACCTACCTATTGTAGACGTGTCCTATACGCTGCTGTATTGTTCCTACAATGGGTGCACTCCAAAGCAGCACTGTAGATACGCCCATCAGTGTGTTGAACACGCTGTCGTCATACTCAAGGTCGAAAATTTCTCCACCGAAAACTCTCCAATAAATCACGAAAGAGTAGATGTAAATCACTATCACTAACGTGGCGTTCCTGCGCATGGTCGGAAATGAGAACCAGAGAAAGAAAGAGGGGATTATAATAACGATTTTCACCCAGTTTGGAACGAGGAATAGAAATTCATGAATGAACCACGGAATGAAAACCAGACCGAAAAAAACGTAGCAAGACGTTGCTAGGAATGTGACGAAGCCCTTTCCTTTGGGAAGTAGTTTTGCAACAATGCCACATAGAATAGCAACAGCTATAGGGGCTGCAAACAGAGCGAACTGTTGCTTGACGATGTCGGACGTGAAACGCTCCTCTCGACATTTTTCCAAAGTTATGTTTCTCCGCCTCACTATTTTAGGGCATGGCTTTTGTCCGCCGCGGAGAATGTCGCCAAACAAGAAGTCGATCCCAAAGGCTAACGGGCAGGCGTAGGAGGACCAAAGAAGCATTGGAATAATCAAAGCGACGAACAAAGTCATAGTAAACAGGATTATGGATTCTAAGATCCCTTGGAAAGGTTTTTGCCAATTGCAAAAGATTCCGCTTCTACTTCGCATGTGGTCGAAGAATTGCTGATGCCATTTTGGATCATCACTCTTGCCATTCCTATATTTCCAGTCCAGGTAGGCCGTACCTGTGTAACCGCCCCCTGACACACAGCTTAAGTAATCAATATTGACATTCTTCTGGAGCAGTCTGCGCAGGACACCGGAGCACAGGGACGCTGACCGGATGCCGCCTCCAGAGAACGCTAGCCCAACTGTTGCCATTGCTCAGATCAAACTTATGTTCGTCCAGACACTGAGGAAAGAAAAAGGGTTTCCTGAGGCTCTAGGATGGGTAATAATCCATTGTCAGCTGGCGAGGGGGCTATTCAGGAATATCAATGACGCAGAGATGTGAATGAGGCCAAACATCAGACCCTAAAAGTTCAAACGGTCTAAAGCGGACCTCAAAAAGACCAGCCCCAGACCGTAACTAAAAAAAAATAAACCAAAAAACCAAGCAAGAAAAGAAATCAATAGAGTCCGAAACACTGTACACTTCCGCAGGAAGTAACTTGGTATCCACCTTTCTTTAATCCCTAAATGAGAAGCCCACGGAAAATAAGGTTTCAAATACAAAACGCATCTTCTCATCACTAACATAGTAGACTTCATCCCTAGTCCCAGGGAACTGTTTTGGTTTGTGTTTGTAAAGTGATGAAGGTTTCTTGCCTGCATTTCCACAGCCGCTGAACATGTGCCACCGCGGTCTCGAGTTCGGTTTTCTGTTTTCAACTGGAATATAGAGTATTTTTACATGACGTTATCTCAAGAATTTTAGACTTTCTCCGAATCGTTTGGCCGCTTCTTGGAATCCATCTTCCCAAAAATTACAGGTTTGAATGTGAATTTTTACGGTGCTTTGAATTTAATTCTCAAACTCATTAATTATTCATAAGGGTATTAGCCAATCGGAGTGCCCCAGTTTGGTCAGGTGCATGTATCTTGATACCCAATGAAAGTACGGATCAAGACGCGTCCGCGATTAGTTCAAAAACTGATCAAGACACTTGAATTTTAATTAGATCAAGACACTTGAATTTTAATTAGCAACCTCAAAAATTTCAATGCAGGCAATTATTAACTGGCATCTTTTAAAGTAACGTGAAACTTACGTCTCTTTTACCCTGAATCTCAAGTAGATTCGATTTCTTGGCAACATTTCATCTTCCAACCGACGCTCCAGACACATGCTATCACGTAAAAAAGTACAGAATGGACACCTTTCCCCCTGACTCTTTGTATATGTAGCTACTTCTATGACAAACTTCGCAAGCTATTTGTTAAGAGATGCAGTATCCATTTCCTATATTTTACAGGGGAACAAATCCACCTTGTGTAAGTCATAATCTTTGACTAGACCGCTTGTCATGATCCAAAATGGGTACTTTCGTCTCTCTTTCCAACTGCCATGGTATTTTTGTACTTTGTAGAAGCCGGGACGGCCTCATAAGCTATCAACTGGACCTCGGATAAGGCTTTAGGCGGACGAAAACGACTCGCTCCGTCCGTGATCTCCGCCATCATGTGTCAACTACAGTGGATGACTATTGACGCGAAAAAACAACTCCCACAATTTGTATGCAGGCAAAGTGTTGTGAAAAATGCGAAAGAATGTTTTGGTTATTGCTCGTTAAAACAATCGGTGCTAATTAGACAGATAATTAATATATTTGCTATATCCCATAGTATTTTCATGCGAGTTTGAGAAGCTGTATCAAAAACTCGTGCTTCGTGTTTCATGAGGGGTTCCCAACACCTCGAAACAATAAAAGCACTCCACACCGTCGTGCTTTCATTTGTTTCTCGGTGTTTGGAACCCCTGATTAAAAACTCGCACTCGTTTTTTATATATTACTTCATAGATTGGTTGTATTCGAAGCAACTTGAGCAAAATTTGCCAGAAACGTGCACACTTCGGTGAATGAAGATTGACTCGTAAGATTCACTTTGTTTGCCTCCGTGTAGATTAACTCGATGTGAAAAATTGAACGTGTTTCCTTTTTAGGCATAAACACAGGCTTATCTATATATATTTTGTTATTTAGGCTAATTTATTGTCTGTTTTTTTCATGTGTGTCTTAAGCTTTTATTCACCGAATTTTGTAATTTCCCGATCTAAGTCAACACGTATCACAATTACCCAGGTGACAACAGGATCAAATTTTGCTGAAGTTTGGTTTTTGGGAAATCACGCCTTTGATTGGTAACAAGTGTATTTTATTTGGCAGTTAGGAACTGTAGCTATCGTTGACTAAAGGAGTGTTGTTTCGTAGTTGAAATGGGGAAACAGTTTACAAGAATTCAGGACAGTCGTGGGCATACACTCTGTTTATTTAGCAGTCAAGGAATTTCGAGGATGCTTCAAGGGAAAATTCTGGTGTTCTCCCTTATTGGTGTTTTACTTAGAAGCGATTTATTTGCCAGTATTAAAAGTTTAGGTGGCAGTTATGAAATTTCGAAAATGAATCGTTTGGTGCTTACACAGATTTATTTGCTTCGCCTCTTTATTCTTGAATTAATCCGACTTGCTAATGACGCGGAGACAAAACCAGGACCTCCCGTTGTTGTGGATATTGATGCCAATAAAACTATCAATCAATCAATCAATCAATCAATCAATCAATCAATCAATCAATCAATCAATCAATTTATTAAATTCATTGCGTGGGATTGAGGTTGCCCTCGGTATCCGAGCCAAGGGCTCATGTATAAAACGCAAGACTAAAATAAAAACTAAGAGATAAAATTAAATGAATAATGACAATAATAAGAATTAAATAAAGGATACATACATGAAATTGTTAACTATTTACAAGCTATCCAACTTTCCAACAAGCTAGACGATAATCATTAAGTTATAAACACGTACAGATCAAGCCTAAAAGTGACAAGTACTAAAAATTTACGATTGACAGTAATTGCATAGACAGCTGGTCCTTAAATTTAAAAGATTAAAAGACCCCAAATTTTTATGAAATGCGCCTAAGTTGGGTGACTGTTTAACGTAAGTAGGTAGCTTATTCCATAGATGAGTATTAAAGGAATTATGGAAATATTGATTGTTGTAGGAAGGCTGAACAAGGTTACAACCTCCTCCCCTTAAGTTATAATGCGAGAGGTACGGAACTTAAAGAAATCAGAAATATAACTAGGCCCATTTCCCTTAACACATTTGTATAGTAATGAAAGTGATTGTTCATATCGTCTAAATTCCAAAGATTTCATTCCTGTTACGGACAATATAGAGTTGTAATCTAAGTCATTTCCGATATTTAAGAGAGTCTTCAATGCGTAATGATTAGCAGCTTCAAGTTTGTTAGCTACGGTTCTGTTTATTCCTAATAAAAGTGGGCTGCAGTATTCGAGATGGGGTAAAATATGTCTTGTACAAAATTAGAGCAACTTCAGTTGGTACCAGTCCCTTTAATCGCCTCAGAACTCCGGTTTTAACATAGACCTTCTTTAAGATGGCTGATACGTGGGCCTTGAAGGAGAGCTTATTGTCAATGTGGACACCAAGGATCTCCAGAAAGCTTTTAATTTCAATAGTAGAATTGTCAATACTAAGGATAGGTTCGTAGTTGAAATTTCCCAAAATCATAGCTTGAGTTTTGGTATGGTTTACTTTCAGATAATTGGAAGAAAATCAGGAAGATAGTTTCCGAAGATCCTGATTAAAACAAAGTTCCAATGTTGTAACGTTGGTAGTGCTCCCTTCTCGCGATCTAGCATTATTTTTGGTGAAAACCGAGGAAACCAATGTGTAACAAACTCGTTCATTTCCTTTGTTTGTCAACAGTATAAAGGAATTCGGAATGCTGCTGACATAGCTAATCGTATCTTGCACACTGGAAATTCTTTGTACAGTTTGCTCTTGAGGTGCACTTCTGAACTACCGGTGAGTCTGTCCACATTCGCCAACACATTTAACTTACAATTCGGCAACACATTTAACTTGCAATATAGCCGGTAATGTCAATGCTCACATGATATAGTTTGAACATCCTATAAGCCTATCAGAGGGAGACTCGCTGCCATTTGTTTCTTTTAGAAGATCCTTGGAGTTGGATTTTGTATACTAATTATTGAATGTAATACGAAAGCCATTGTTAAAGTTGACAGCGATTTATTCAAAACTATATTTGATTCTCAAAGTAGAGATAAATCAGGTGGATTTAAGTTGGCTGGTACCAGTTTTAAGCTTTTTCACGACGTAACCTTTGAGAGAAAAGAACACAAAGGTAAACCGAGGCCGTAAGAAAACTTTTGCAAGATTAAATTATACATTTAGTTGTCGAACAAAAATAACTATTATTACGTCATCAGCTATTACCGTGGCAACGATACTTGAGGGTTATTCAGAGCTGCATTTAAACTTCTAGCACTTACAATTTAAAAAACTAACTCGGTGACCCCCTATTTTTTTCACGTTATTACTTTTACCACTTGAAAAGGAAACTGCAAAATAGTTTTAAAAATGTTCTATCAAGCGCATTTTTTATTAACGTGAGAAAAGGCATTTTATGAGTAGTGCAAAATTTATCTGATAGAATTTTCTTGAATTTTTTGTGACGTTTCCTCTTTACAAGACAAAAATATTGAAACAACAAAAAAGGGGGTTACCGGGCTCGCTTTCTTGCAAAAACCTTCGTGAGTTGAGCCATTTCAATTCGCGTTTACGCGCATTTCAAAAATCTGGATTCTAAAAGATCGCCATTTGCTCATGCCCTTTGCTGACTGCCGCCAACCATTACGCGTACACGCGCGGGCACCTACCGTATCTTTGTTTGCAGTCCACACGCCGTGTTGATTTCAGTACGGTGCATTTTAATAGGACTTAATAGTCCACAGTTGTTGTTTTTACTGTCTGGCCAAACGTTTGGGCTCACTTAAAAGCATTTCTCCACAACTTGTGGCATGACTAAGCATGTTTATGTTAAATAACACCAAGCGAAAGCGTGGAATTGACTAAATTGCTCGCAGAACACATGTCAACTGCATGCAATTCTGACACAAGGACAGATGTGATTCGCAAGAAACACAGGAGGTGGTGAGGCATAGAAATAATAAAATGTTGAGATGTATTACCTGTAAGTAAAATCGAAGTGCTATCCCACTTTTGCAGTTTTACAATAGACCTTTCTGGCTTGTATGTTTTGTTTTACCAATGTAGACCATGTGATGTTACCCTAGAGAACTGTTTCTTTGAAATTTCGCCTTATTCACGTGCATATGTACGCATAATTTACGAAAAGACAAAAGGCAAATCCCCTTGGAAAGATCACATGGTCTACATTGGGAAAACAAAATCTACAAGCTAAAAAGGTCTATTACTTTCCGGCTCCTTATCCTCCCGGTTCCCGACACGATCGATCGTAGTAAAGGTGGGAATTTTCTCTTTGGAACTTTAATATGAATTATCAATCTCCGGAAACAATTATTTTTTTCCATTTTAATGCCCTGGTTTAAATTTCAAACTATATCAGTTTAACAATCTATTCGGTGCAATTGTTACATGTCCGATCCCGTACGCATTGCGTACCTATTTTTATGTCGAGAAGGTCACGCGACACGGTCATGCAAAGGGCCTTGCAGTCACTGTATTAGTTAGTTAGTTAGTTTGTTTGTTTTTTAACAGTAACTGAATAAATTTGATGACATGACCCATTGCAACTGTGAGCCATTGAACCTTGGAGCACATTGAAGCCATTTAAAACCCAGATTCAGAGACAATTTGCATTTCAAACTCGGTAAGTGTAAATTTATTTTTTTCCTCAGCAGCAGAGAGAGTGTTAGTCACTTCCCAGTGTCACGTTCCATCCCTTCGCTCGGTCAAGACCACGCTTTGCAAACTGCATTAAAAATTAGGCCTAAATTTTGAGTTGGATTAACGGTTGGGTTGGGTTAAATAAAATTGGTTTCGACAACAATTGGTGCATTGCTACCCCTCATCCATTGTGTGATTGCGACCGGGCCGCAATGGCGGGCTGCCCAAGGTGGCAATAACTTTTGTTCCGAAAGCTAAAGCGATTCGACCCCAGTAGAAAATTCCCAGAGATATACCTACCTCCAGCTCTTTCATACCCCGGTAATTGCGAGCCACATTTAAAATAGAGAGAAAGGCGAGCAAGTGTGTGCAAGCAAATCGTATTTGTTATGTGCTGCTCTCAACACATTTTCCTGAGAAGCCAGGTCTTTTTTAGTTACAACTAACTATTGTATTTCACGTTATATTCTCTTCACGAAACCTAGAGAAAATCACGAGAAATTACAGATTCGGAAAAGACTTCATATCGAAGAAAAGGGCTTCCACCATTTGTGCCTTATGACATCACCGGCGATGTTATTTTTTTTGGAATTTATGCAAATATGTCTAATGCCAAAATTAAAATAAACACCTTCAAAGGTCAGGAACGTGTCTGAGAGTGTCCTTGACATGTTTTCATGTGAAGTTCACAGTGAAATGAACAAACAAAAGTAGCGACAAGGTGTTACTGATGGTAGAACTCTATGATAATACTTGGTTTGTTTTAAATAACTAGAAGAACCAAGCAAATTTTCAGGCAGTTGAACGGCGTTGTTGCTATCAAATTCCCAAGTGTGTCACCATCGCTCCGTCATCGTATTTTGTAACGTTAACAATGCAGATATTTTTCATTTTTGAGAAACAGCAAATGAAAACGTCTAAGGCCTGTGAGTTTCTGCTTTTCTTTCCCTGGCCGTTTATTTTAAACGTGCTGGCCTTGACGTGGTAGCGATGAAGACAATATTTCGTTCATCATTAAACCGTGAAGTACGCTAATGCCATTATGAGGACTAATAACTGGCTCTACTGTAAGTTCTCTAACCAGCGCATGTTCTCCTCTTTCAACCTAAAAAGCTACGAAAGGCTACTACGCACTTTACCTCGAGTCTTTCTTGAAAGAGGCTTCACCGGCAAAAATGTCGCCCTTGCTGCTGCTCGTCGACTCGCGCCAACGAACTCTAACAAGTCGGTCTTTGCGGTCAACGCATCATTGACGCTAAGTTTTAATTCAACATTCCTTAACATCTTATGGGTAAATAGAACAGGTCAATATAAATAGACACAAGATCACGTCATCTCAATTACGGTCCGTCATGAACTCACCCAGACGCGAATCACCCGTGCGGTACCCCATTAAAACAAAACGAATGAATGAATGAATGAATGAATGAATGAATGAACATCTTTATTTAAGTGTCAAACTAAAATAGCAGTAGAAGAACCACTAGCTGGGGACACTATAAATTAAAGTAAAACAATTAAAACTATTTACAGGCTGTATTTACATGTATATAATCATTAAATAGAAACCAGAGTATGAAAATTGAAAAGATTATTCACATGTGCATGATCGTTAAATAAGGAAATGTATATAAGCATAATAATAAAATACTAACGTGTCTATTACTAACGTGTCTATTATGTGCTCCATAAAATGGAATTCGAGTAATGATCATCAGCCAGCAAGGAATTTAAGTCGAGCTTTCTAATACGCTGCCTAGATACAGATAATGTAAAAAGGTCCCTTACATTTTTAGGCAGTAGATTCCATAACTTAGGGCCAATGTATCAAATTCAACACGAAAAAAAGGGCAAAATAGAGATATTTCTTGTGTGCAAAGTGTAGGTTCGTTGACGAATTTATGAACACTCTGTGAAGTGTGCATTTAGGTGACAGTGTGCGTGTCACTTCGACCGATTTTTTCCCTGCAATTTTCGAAGGATAAAATAATGAAATAGTGAACCAGGTTAAAGCACTGATTTCTCAAATAATCCTCGCTCTTCCTATAACTAGTGACTAGTACTGGTAGCACAGAGCAATAACAATTTTAAATTGAAGGCCAATATAACAATTCAGAGATATGGGCTGCGTCCAAACAGGAGCCCATTTTGCTCCTGGTCCAAAAGAGGGGGACCCTGTGCCAACGTTTTGGCATTTCCATACTGATGAGGCCTGACAAGGTCGAAACAACTGTCTATGACTGTAATACTTGGGCTAATATAGTTTGGTAGATTTACATGTTATGCTAGCCTGCGTGGCAGGCGCGAAGCTAGGAGGGAGAGCGCAGAGCGCGACGGGAGGGAGGGAAAAGGAAGCGCCTGCAGCAAAGCCATTGTTATTTCCATTCAGTGCCTACGCCTAATTCACCATTATTTTTCACCTATTTATACTTGGGCGCCCATTTTTCACTAGAGTCAAGATTAACCAAAGAAGGGTTTATGTTCGCAGTTTGGCTAAGGTGTGTGCCGTTGCCATGGCAACGGGACCGGTTAAGTACAAGGCTTAAAAGATTGTTTATGTTTATTTAAAAAGAATTCAGTCGTTAGAGTTTTTAAATCATTTGCCAACAACGAATTCACATAAAATCCCTTCTGTCCACACTGTTCTAATTAAAAATCGGCATGCCGCAGAAGCACCCAGTCTCAATTTTACGATCAACTGCGCATGTGCAGCATTTAGCTGGGTCCTTCTCATGTGAAAAACAACAACGAGCAATCACAGAATGTGTGGTTTCCTCCCATTCGTATTGTAATCCTCTGTTAAAATGGTTGAGAATTCGGTGGATCACAGACAACTGTGTCAGTACCACGTACTATACGACGAGCAGATGAGACGGCTAATGATTTGCAAGAATGGTAAGACGGCCTTGTTTGCCATGTTTTTCAACCAGTTGTCCAAGGTGCTGTGTAGCCAATGCCAGAGTCAGCGAGTTTCTTCGCTAATCCCTTTTTCATTACACCAGTGTCAGAGGAATTAGACAAATTTATTTGAAGGGATTGCTGGAGGGCATAGCTACATGCAGTCAGGGTAAATCAGTTCGCAAGCGTTGGCGCCAAGGCGAGAGTCGAGTATAATTTCGCTAAGTGCTTTGAAGTCTTCTAAAGTAGCGTGGCCTGAACGTTTAATTCTTTTATTTTAGGAATAAGTTGTGTGAATAGTGCAGCAACTTTCTAAGCAACGATAAAGATGACTTCTTAGCAGAATCATTCCGAATTCTTGTTGCTGCTAAAAAATTAACAACAGACCGCGCGGAAACTGTGTTCGGCCACCTAAATATGTAAATTAGAGACATCTGCAAAACATCTCACTAAATAACGATACAAATCAAGCTGACAGCTCAGGGTGAGTCTGCAAGTAAATTTGTTTATTTGTGATGATTTTCTGTACTGTTTTGCCAACGGACTTCACATGCAGCTTTCGGAAATCACAATTGTAAGCCAATGAACCATTCAGAGTTGCACGTTTTTTGTAGGAACCAAAATAGCAAACGAAACTGATTTTGTTCTGTGTTCTCCCGACTGCCTACCCTTATATTTTTGAGTTTCGGTAGGAGAATATCTCCCGCAAAATAAAATCCACCGGTTGCCTAATTATGGAGATTCTAAGACATAAAGAGTTTTCCAGTATCTTAGCCTCGGAAGATTTATTTTCAAATAGCTACTGATTACATAATTTGGAGTCAAAAATGCAAAGTTGTTTTTACATTTTTACATGTAAGCTTGAAAGTTATTTTACTATGTACAGTGTGTCTCTTCTTGCACCTTGTTGTGGGAAAGCGTTGAATAGTAATAAAGTAGATGTAAACGTGTATAATCAGCGTACATGTTTAACTAAGCAAAATTTGCGACGTAAACGTCGCATGCTTTGAAAACCTACAACTTTCTTAAATCTCGGACTATGATTAAAATCAACCATTTTTATTACCAGGTGATCATTTGTTTAGACTTAAGAACCCCGTAAACTGACCAAAAGTCCCAATTTTCATCGAATATGAGCATTTGTTCCTTTGCAAAACCCCCAAAAGCCCTCATACCGCACAAGAAATACGCAACTTTGTCTTCAAGTTTTTAACACAAAAATTCATCTTGAAGCTAAATGTCTACATTTGCAGCAAACTTCGACTCCAATTCTTGCAATCTGTTCCACATTTACCTGCTCACTTCTTGAGCGCGTGGTGGATAACGCTATTTGATTTCAGTTGCTCTCATTGTCTGTAATTTTCGCGTCTGAGTCAGTGGAATTCTGGGTATTTCTTGTGTAACGCCGACATGGAAGTCTGCCAATTTCCGTTTTTGATATTTTTTATAATTAAGTGTCGAGCCACCTGGTCCTGCTGACAAAATATTGCACTTATTGCATTATTTGCAAGTCAAAACTCGCCAAAATTGTCATGCCAGGTCCTGGAATCCACTCACAAAACGGCCAAAGACACAACTTCACTCCGTGAATGGCCATCACTCGCTCGCATACTATCGGCGGCCTACTTCGCGTGAACTGATTGCTTCTCACCTCTGTTTTCTTTCAAAGGATTGCCTCTACCCATCAACCCAGCTTTATGATGCCAGGCAAGGGGCTTCTGAGGTGGAAAATGGTTCGAAAATTAAACGGACTTATAAATCAAATACGTAACGAATTGTAGCTGCAGTGATCGTTTAGAAATAAACGACAGCTAGCGTGACAAGCGTGACAAGAAACATAAGCCTTCGGCTCTGTGGACCAGCGAAATCTCCGTGATAACCCTTTTATTATATATATATATATATATATATATATATATATATATATATATATATATATATATATATAGCGAGAATTTTAGGCAATAAACCTTGCAAATAGAATTCTATATGTGCTATATTTTCACATGTGCAAAAAAGTGATACGTCCAATTAGCTTTGCGTACAGCATTCTTTACATGTGAAAATATAACCAATCACCATCCAGAGTAGAATCGCTTAGCAAATCAGAGCAAAGCACTCAAATGGCTTCCGCGAAGCGCGGGCTTCAATTCAGCGCCCGCTCGAAAGTTGTGTTTCAAAAACATGGCTTAGGCTTCCTGTTTTGTTCCACTGGACTTACCGTTAAATGATTTTAGCGAGACGCAATAAAACAAAAACAAGGGGGCGAACATTCAAGGGGGAACATTCAACATTTCTTTAAAGATTGTAAGTCAACAGAGTGCGAATTTGTTGTTGCACAGCGCGAAGCGCCGCCATCACATGATTGAATCTGACAGTCATTATGGACATGCGAAAACATTTCACAGTTTGTATTTACAAATTCTCCCGTATTTTTCAGTTATTCTAAATAGGGAGTGATATTTAAGCTTGTGTAGGCTCTTTGTCTATTTGTTGCAAGTTCAACTTCAACTTTATTTCGGTAAAGAATAATGATCTTACAACAGATTGGCCCGCAAAATAGCAATTGCTAATCTAGGCGGTACAGCGGAAAAAGAAATTAAAAGGAAATGAAAAGAAAAGAAAAGAAAGGAAGGAATAATATTTTAAGTTACAATAATTCATATTTTATCATTGTTTTATTTTAATTACCATTGCATCTAAGGAAAAAAACGAAAAGGAAACCGGACATGTTTTTTTTTTATTACGCTCGGTAATGTAGATCAGTCTTGAATTTTTTACTGTTCTTCATGTAAGCTTATTGAATCGGGAAAAATAAAACTGATTTCAAGTATAGGTTTAATTCTCGTAATATATATAATAAACAAATTACAGCATAGAAAGTGCTTGGCACGGATTTTTATTCACTCTTCTCGTTCAGCAAAACTTTGGAAAACTCACTCATTCGCTGCGCTCACTTGTTCGTTTTCCCAAGTTTTGCAACTTGTGAATAAAAATCCGTACGTCGCAGTTTCTATGCTGTAATCTATATATACGGAATAGCCAGGTCGATTTGATCTCCTACCCTCTAGAAACTGCAAAAAAGACACGCAAAACGTCAAAAAAGCAAAAAAAGAGTTAATAACGTTTCACAGATGTAGTATTATTAGGCTAATGGAACATTATCATGTTGTATACAGCTTTGTGTAAGTGTTTTGTGTAGATAGCATTAAGTTACAAAAACGACTACTGACTACTGATTTTGGTCACCAGGCTGGGGTGTCACCAAGGTTGTAGGCAAGGGAGTAATTATTATTATTATTATTATTATTATTTTTAATAAAGTTTTTAGCAATAATTTTACAATATTTATACGAATTGTAATTATGAATATTTTGGCATTCTAGTAGATCAATAATTGTAAACTTAAGATTGTTTGAGAATTTGTTAATAAAGATTATTTTATTATTATTATTATTATTATTATGTTGGTTTTCACTGGTTGACATTGTGCATTTATTTGTAATATGTCAACAGTAAAACAAAATAGACAGAGGGAAAATCAAATTCAGGGCCTTAATTTGACTAGGCCTATTTTATTGAAACCCCTGTCTTTTAAGCCTGTTTTGAAGTGAACAGTTGTATTCCAGTGTTTGAGAAGTTCATTGCATAACAGAATTTTTTTTATAGATGGGGTATTGTGTCTTGCATTCTTCAACATCACTGAACTTTGGCATTTGAAAGTTATGCTCTGCCAATACTTTTGTCTGTATCCGCACAAGGAGGTTTTGGT
>JAEMWC010001073.1:97500-145000 GCA_016490735.1 Pachyseris speciosa | reverse complement strand
CAAGCTCGTAAGTGACACTTTATGCAATACCTGTTCACTTTACTTTTAATTATTTATACCCGTCAGGGTCGTTTGTATAGAACTAGAAAGATGAATGAGAGCAGGCAGCATAACATACGGTATACCGAACTGATTTCTGTGGTCTTTTTACATTTTGATGAGAATAGCAGCGGGAGAATGAACTAGTTATCTAAAAATTGCACTACAGTTCAATGATTTTGATTCCAGATCAACGAGATGTTATTTTGAAGTCTCTACTTCTCTCTTAGATCATTTTAAATCGTGCCAATCAAAAGCGAAGAAAACACCGCAAAGGCAACAAACTCTCCTCGGAATGTTGAACCGAAAGCGAAAGCTATCAGAGGAGGGAACATCAAACGAGGGAAGTGCTCAACTGACTGTTGA
Source organism: Pachyseris speciosa (assembly GCA_016490735.1). NCBI lineage: Eukaryota > Metazoa > Cnidaria > Anthozoa > Scleractinia > Pachyseridae > Pachyseris > Pachyseris speciosa. The sequence continues at coordinate 144,595 of JAEMWC010001073.1, read as the reverse complement.
TTCAGATGTAGATGTTTCCAATACGGAGGACACGAGAGCGTAGTAAGTTCTGGTGACATAAAAATTGTTAAATGCGGAAGTAAATAAGAACAGCCTTTACCAAGCATAAACGTAATTGTTCCGTTTCGTTGATGAAACTTAGGATGGAAACTAGTAATATCACATTTGAAACAAATTAAAATCACCAGAAGTCAGTTTCATGATCCTAAGTCTCCAATTTTGCCCATTCTGCCATTTGTAGTTCAGAAGGAGAAAGCAATTCAGTGAACGATATGAGTGACAATAGCATGCAGCTATCATCTGAAGATAATAATAATAATAATAATAATCACTTTATTTAAGTCTCAAATCTATCTAGCCGAGCACAGATGCTCTACTAATTGGGGAGACTAAATCAAATCAACTCTAAATAAATCAAATCAAATGTTGGTTGGTTGGGAGAGGGGAAAACCGGAGTACCCGGAGAAAAACCTCTCGGAGCAGAGTAGAGAACCAACAAACTCAGCCCACTTATGACGCCGAGTCCGGGAATCGAACCCGGGCCACATTGGTGGAAGGCGAGCGCTCTTACCACTGCGCCAACCCTGCTCCCCTGATAGCAACGCCAGTGCCTCGTCTGTCGAGTCCGACTCTTCATCTGATTCTATAATTATAGACAAGGAATGGCGGCTTATTGCAATTGGTGTAGAAAGTGCGGATCCCATCTGTGTGAAGCTCAATGAACTAATTCGAAGGGGAAAAATATCGAAGGAAAGAATATTTTACAAATATCTTCAAGACGTAGTAGAATTCTATTATGATCCGCGACACGAATACAGCGAGGATGTCGTCGAATTTTTTCACACACTTTCTTATCTCGGTGGACGTCGGACAACAAATATGATTCGGGGACCAATGTTTGCAGGACAAGGAAGGGGTTCTTTTCATAGTTCAGATACATGTCGAATGAATCTCGGGGACCCATCAGAAGAAACATACCGTAAACGGAAAGCTGGTTATACAACCAAGTCGGGGGTGATCAAAAGTCTCTGCGACGCATTCTTAAAACTATCTTCAACAGATGGCGTTTCAAATACAGTTGTCCTTATTGGCACTGATATACTGAAGGTAGTGCCATGCGCTTTAGCCAATGACGGTACCGCTTTAAAACCTTCAATTCAGTTCGATCCACGAACTAAACTAAACGTTGGACTGACTTTAAAGGTAGATGTCACTTTTGTTCAGGAGAACCCACAACCGAGCCCTGATATTTTAAGTGCGCACATCATCACCGAAGCACTAGTTTCTTCCGTTACCGCCTTAGACAACAGTTGTAGTCTTCCCTGTGCCGTTGAATATGTTGCCAAAAAAGGTAAAACCGGCGAGGAAATGAAGAATCGTTTTTGACACAACTTGCAAGCTTCTGCAAGTCTGTGAGGCATGTCGGAATATGGTGCCATCAATTGAAAACTCCATGAGTCTTGAAGGAATAAACATTTGCGATAGTGCATGCAACGAGTGTTTCAAAGAAAAGGTAGTATGCGAGGAGTGCAAACAACATGGCCAGACCAGCTTCTTCCCGAGTCTTCGCGCTTGTAAACGATGCATAGAAGATGGTAAAAAGTGCGTTAAGGCAGCCGTCCTTATTGTGACTGTTGATTGCGAAGAAGGCCATGTCAGACATCCTGGAAGAATTGGAAAACGGCACACGCGACCCGTCGTTGTCTCTGGTTATTCCAATTCCTGACAGTGTTCACGTTGGAAAAAGCCTCAAGGCTGGTTTTGCCAACTGGTATTTGAAATTGCAAAACGAGAGGGGAAATTTGGCAGTTATTAAAAACTTTAAGGAACAAGACATCTCTCGAAGTGGTCATATGTGTAGTGAACAGTGAATTTGCCGTGGCACGTCGTGATATGTACCTTAATGCTCTTCTTTGATCGCTATCATCTCCGAGAGACACGTTTTTCAGGGATCGAAGTGATCTGGAAGGCAGGCGTTATCGAACAAAAGAGGCAAAACAGAAAAAAGCAAAAAAGAAAAAGAAACGAGGTATAAAAGACTATAAAAACGACTGATTGACTGACGCAACTCGTTTCGAACTAGTTATGTAAAACAAATGAACTACTCTAGATCATCGTTTTAGTGCAGAGAGATACAGCTAATTGAACCTAATAGTCAGTGCTTGGGTCTGCTGTGAGGGAATCTGGAACGGAACTTCAAGGATCGTTTTTGTTGAGGTAAGGACTTAAGAAAATAGAACCGGGATCGGGATTAGCCGGTAGAAACCGTCGGGATTACGGGATTGAGGGAAAATTCCGGTCGGGATGGCGGGATTGAAGAACCCTATTGGGGACCCTCGCCTTGGTTTCGCGCGTAGCGAATATCCATAGAATCACTTCACTACTTTTCCGTGTTAAATTGCAAAATAGGTTTACAGCTTAAGCGTTGACAAAAGAAAAAAAAAAACAAGTGAAAAGGAATGGAAAAAAAAAAGAGATAAAAGAAGAAAAAAACTTCCCTCTAATGAGGCTTGAACCACCGACCCTAAGCTGCCATTACAGTATGTAAATAACACATTAACCTACTAGGCCAACAAAACCTTCTCTAAACCCAACTTCGAATTTTAAATTCTTTATCATTCAGAATGACGAATTGACTGTCATGCCAACTGAAAGGTGACAAAAATTGAATTACGACCAACTTGAACTTATCCTGTGCATTAATCCGGCTCGGATGGTCAAAAAGGCCGCTTCTAATTCTCGCAGAATTTCTTGTTTGCCACTTAACTTCACTTACTTTTCCGTGATTCAGCGCAATTTCATAAAACACACCACAATAACGCTTTCGTTTACGGCTTTTTGGTGGAGACAACCTGTTGTCAATCCTGTAAAGCTATCCGCTAAATTAAGAGCTTACAACCATCAAAGCAATTTCAATCTTCCAAGAAAATCGCACGAGTAATCGCGCGAGTCAAGATAGTTGCGTGGTACGCAGAACGTATGCGCACTAGCAATAGTAGGCACCGTCCTTAAATGGCTTTCCATGTTTGATCTAGATCAAACATTTTCATCCAACATTTCGCATTACGAAGAAAGCTTTGATCGTTTAGCCAACCCAACTAACAAAACGTGCACAGAGCAGCGGTAAAAAAGAACCACATGAACCACCTAAAGTCGAAATTTCAGCGATAATACGCAAAAAATCGTTCTGTGGACTCACTCTGTCTAGTGGTTGGTCAAACATTGTTTGTGCGTTTAGCTACCCAACGTTATGTTTGACAACTGACGATGCTGGATGAAAATGTGTGATCGTTTACAAGGGGCTTTAATCCTTAATTTTACGAGGACTCATTGGGATAACATGTTAATAATATAAGGGCAAAATTAAGGTTCTTCTAGCTGTTGAGGCACCGAGGTCGAAAAACAGTCAATCAAGCGGAGTAAAAACACTCGTTCGCTTGCAAAGAAAACAACGTAACAAAACAAACAAACAAATTAACTACTTCTTTGCGTCCAAGACGAGTAAAAATGATTGTTATTTATATCAGTCGATAGAAAAATACAAGTTTCATTCCTGAACAAAAGTAACAACGATTAACCCATTGGCACCCGTGCCGGCCAAAACCGGCCGTAAAAAACTCCCATGCTTCAAAACATTGCAACTTTCTCAATCGCACGAATATTGCCTTAACTGTTAGTTGTGAGCACGAAATGGAATGCCCTTTAAATTTGGATATCCAATAAATGCAAGAAACGTAGCGATTTTTACCAAATATGGCCTTTTGAGTTTGGACAAGAACGAAACTGGCCGTTTTTAACGTCAAAGAGAAACAACAAAAATGCCCCTTTTTGCCTTCATGTTTTTTAGGGAAATCATCGTCCAAAAACCAAAATTCAACCATCATAACGAAATTCAGTCCTTTTTCTAGCTTAGAAATGACTTTTTTTGTTCATATTCTTCTCCCGAGCGTAGATACAGCCTTTTGTTCCAGTGCATTCGGGCCTTCCCGACATTGTCAACATCTTGAGCGCATTGCATGCTGGGAACTAACGAGAATTTTGGACAGCGCCCGTTCCTTCCCCAATTCTTTCACATATAAACTAAGTCTACAGCCACTCCGACCTACCGCCAAAATTTCCTGCTCGTGGTCATCTTCAGTACATAGAAATTCCAAAATATGTGGCGGTAGGTCGAGAAATTCATCAATAGTCGAGTCCCAAAGGTACTAAGTGTTCGACCGGCCAAATTCCCAGTTCGTCGAGTAACAAGCCAAATTCAACAACAAAGTACATCACCTTGCTCGATTCTTTGAGGAAGTGGACTCTTAGCTACCGTCACGCTTAATGATGCTCATCAGGCAGCCGCTAAAGATGAAAAATGGCTGTAAATTTAGCAGAAATCGCAAGCAAACCGAACTTGGGCCATTGTTGTCGCTTCACGCATAAAAAATAGCTACGTCAAAATGACGTTTTCAGAAACCTTGAGCCTCCAGTGGCTTAGGACAGCACCACTTTTCCCTGGTAGTTCAAATAAAGAGTCACGAATTGCTATTCATCGTTTATAGGTGGAAAATCACTCCGAAAATGTAAAAACCTGCGGTAGTCAATGGGTTAAACCAAATGTTAAGCTTTAATTTATTTAATTTAACTCACTGTCCTGTGTTGTAGAGGTTAATACCACTTGAAAATACGTAAGCTTCAGTAAAGTAAAAACAAGCATCCGCAAAAATAGCAAACGGTTTGTCCGAAGAAAGAGCTTCTTCCACAGAGTTTGAGCTACTCGTTCCTCCCATTAATTAATGCCGGTGAACTGTTAAGTGACTTTCCTTGGTGAGATGCAAGATGCCGCGGTAAAGTGAAAGCCATTGAAGCGTTGAATAATAATTTCCAACCACACAACCGATCCAAGATTGAAGCTTTTAAAAATCTTTCGATTTCCCTCCGGAATATCTTTTGACAAGTTCCTGATTTTTACGCAAACGAAAAGACAAACTTCGATCAAAGACGATGAAGTTGATTTGGTCAAATGAAGAAACCAACTGAATGTGAAATTGCGAGCCGCTGAAAGCGCGCGAAAAATTAAGCCTCGATTTGGTTTGGGTGTCCCACACCTGGCTTGAGCCTGCGATCCAACCAAAAGCAAGTACCTGGTCAGCGGTCAACTTCAAAAACTTCAACAGCTGACCTCGACGAGTTCTTTACTTGTGCCCGCGATATGGGCACGTGGCACTGGTCAGCGGATACCTTGTTTTGACAGGTGTCAATTGGCTATAAGATGGATGTCCAGTATCAAAGATGTACGCTGTAAACTAGCTGGTCAGCTGGGCCAGGTAGGGTATGGCCAACATGTTGGATTATTATGATTATTATTTGGATATTATTGATTATTGGGCAACTCCAACGTCGTCGTACGTACGCGCCCACGAGCATTAACGCTAGCCTTGATTACCATGAGAAAAACAGTTCACGGGTTTCCTATGAGTGGCGGCCCTTCGGGCCGCCAGAGCTACAATCATGGACAAAAGTAGTTGAGACACTCCCCTTGAAAAAACCTTGTTCTTTAAACGCGTGCATGAGTTTTCCAATCTCCAATTCTCACATTTCGACCCCCTCTCCCCTTTACAATGTTGTAACCACGTCCAGTATCCACGGAGCGTATTTCAAAATTGAAAAGGGGAAGAGAGGGGCTTGGCTGTCGACAAAAAAGAGGTTTTTCCAATTACGGAAGGACGCTGATAGAAAGCGATTGTTTTGCTCAAATGTGTCAACACTTTTTTATAACATAACTAAAGAAAGCGCGCGCTCTTGTTGGTCAATTAATCATTTACTATTTGCTCATGGGTGAACGCTGTCGATGATAGCTGACGTGTGCGCCGTTTATAAACTAAAATTTCGCTTTTTTGGGCGAGATTTTACAAAATTTGTATCGTTGTATCGTTGTTAAGTCGTTGCAAATTCGGTGAATGAAGTTTCGCGCGCCTGTTTTTCTTGGTCATGAAAGTTAGTGCAATAAAATGGGACTTTGCTTTCTCTACGATGCTTATGTTATGTTATAAAACAAATGGTTAACGTATCAGCGTGCACTATTGAGTTATGGATGCACTTGGGAGGTATGCCAAGCACTCAAGAAACTAGAGTCGCTCTCGGTTACGCCTCGAGCGACTCTTACGCTTCTCTTGTGCTTAGCAACCCCCCCCGTGCATCCATAACTCAATAATGCACGCCGATCCGTTTACCATTTGTTAAGTCCATAATTGTCTGAAATTGCTTTTCAGCGAAAACAAATGGAAATTGTGATATATATGTATTGAAAGTACTGAAATATCTTTAACACTGAAATAAAAACCGTCTAGTTGTAGTTGAAGAAAGGTTTTGGAGGCTTAAGAGTAGCGCGGGATAGTTTTCTACAGACTCGTTTCCAGTCCCCGCGCATTAGCGGCCGCTTCAGTGCACAGCAATACTTAATGGTCTTGCTGAGCAGAAATTGAGTCCACACACATTAGAAAACAACGAATCGTGTACGTAAGAAAATAAGGCAAAGTAAAGACCCACGTTCACGTCCGTAAAGATTTTCATTCGTGAAATTTGTCCGTGATTTTGCTGATAGCAATCCCAGTGATTGAACCTCGCATGACACGAGCTATTGCTGACGTTGCCACAGTTCTGATGAACAGTTCTCAGGCATAAAATCCAGATTGCTCTCTTCTGTCCTTTATGTTGCTAGCGGAATATTTGCCCTGAGGTGGCTTTGCAACGATTCAGAACGGTTCACAACGGCTCACATCGGTTCACATAACTCAAATAAAATGTATCTTTTATGTTCTTTAACTGGGGGTGTGAACCGTTGTGAACAATTGACATGTAATGTCTTAGGCCCGTTTCAAACGTCGAACTTCTCATGTGCCGAATCTAATGCAAATGAGAAAAATCTATTGTTTTCGCTCATTTGCATTAGATTCGGCACATGAGAAGTTCGACGTTTGAAACGGGCCTTACTCACGTGAATCGTCCAGAATTAAGCTCCGAAACAATGTAAACCGTGTGAGTACCTTTCAAAGTGCATCAAAGCGCTAATTTGTTGTTTAGACAAAAAGCTCAGCTGCTGAAACTGGAACAGGCTTACGGTCACGCACCTTCACTCGCAAGTATAAAGAGACAGTTTCTTTTCTTTTTATTTCTTTGTCCAGCAATACTGGTTTTTTTCCCTTGCGTTCAGATGTGTTTATAGTTTGTTCCATTGCCTTTGGCTTGTCGTGGTGACGCTCACAGAGGCAATGAATGTGTTAACCAGTAACCTAGGAAAAGATTGGGAACGAGTATGAAAAATTCAGGGTATATGTGGAGTTTAGTCCTTTTTGAACTGGATCTTTTGTTGTTAAGGATACGGTAAAGAGATGCATAGGAAATTTTGTAGTTTGGCACAATGTATTGGTTCTTTGCGCTCTGAATTTCCGTAAAAAACCAAACATTTTTCCGCCTTTCTTCATCAATGGTTCCCCAAAAACCATTCGGAGCGTATTTCAACATTGAAAAGGGGGAGAGGGGGGCTTGGCTGTCGACAAAAAAAGAGTTTTTTTCAATTACAGAAGGACGCTGATAGAAAACGATTATTTTGCTCAAATGTGTCAACACTTTTGCTCATAATTGTCCGCTACCAATGTTAATGGTGTAGCTGTATAAGGGTTACAATACTGCACCACGAAGGCTTCTGTACAAGGCTTTTTTTCCAACGTTGTTAAATCATACGTGAACTGTTGAAATGAAATCAAATGAAGAATGATCCTCGCAGTTGTGAACGCAATTTATGCAATTGCGAAAAGAAGCCGAAAAGAAGCCTTGATTTCCGAAAAGAAGAAGCCTTGATTTCATTCCCGCAGTTCACGTATGATTTATTTCATATATCATTCACACTCATTTCTTTCACGGGAACAATTGACCTGCTCCCAACGTCAGTGGCTTCATAGCTCAGTTGGTTAGCGCATCGCACCGGCAATCGCGAGGTCACGGGTTCAAACCCCGTTGAAGTCCTGAATTTCTTTCATGCTTCTTTTCGCAATTGCATAAATTGCGTTCACAACTGCGAGGATCACTTCTTCATTTGATTTCATTTCCACAGTTCACGTATGATTTATTTCATATATCATTCACACACATTTCTTTCACGGGAACATATGAACCCACAGTTGACCTGCTCCCAACGTCAGTGGCTTCATAGCTCAGTTGGTTAGCGCATCGCACCGGTAATCGCGAGGTCACGGGTTCAAACCCCGTTGAAGTCCTGAATTTCTTTCAGGCTTCTTTTCGCAATTGCATAAATTACGTTCACAACTGCGAGGATCATTCTTCATTTGATTTCATTTCCGCAGTTCACGTATGATTTATTTCATATATCATTCACAACATAAAAAACCTCGGGAAATGTTCAAGATCGCGCCACAAAAAGGGGGCGACTGACTTCCTTAAGTATTCGATAGTGCATATACCTAACTTGTATCGTGAAAACTCGAAGGATGCTTCCAGATGCTGCTGGAAAAATGAAGTAGCACGTTATGTCAGAAAAAGATGGAGGCCGAAGAGATCTGCAGTCACATGATTTCTGTCCATATACCCTGATGTCGTTATCCAGCATACCGGATGTTGTTGCAACCGGAAGTTCCAGAACCAGTGCATAAACCCATTTTTCCATATAAAAGGAATAAATGTCATATAAGCAGTTGCGATCTCCTTTAGAATAACCAGGCTATCACGCAGCCGCAGAAGAAAGTCCCGGAAACATAGCTCATCCTCACGGCCACCAGTGCAAATAATATGATATTTTGCCATGAGAACACAGTAGTTTAAAGCCTGCCAATTAGTCGAAATACTGTGGCAACCATTATAAGATTTTGCTTGGACTTAATGAGATTTCTTCGTGTGTTTTTTCACACCACCAAGCTTAAAACTGGTTCCAGAAGGAGGCTGTTTTCTTGTAGGAAACTAAAAGGTGCTTTAACGTTTGCTTCTCACATTTGCAATAGATGCAGAGGTCGCTTTCTTTTATGCCATCACGATAGAACTCATTTGAGTAGGTAGTATGTTCTGTAGAATATTATACTGGAACATTTGAAGTTTGAATTCTTTCGTGATCATGAAAGGTAAGTTGTAGACTTTGCGGAGATCGTTATTAGTGAAACCATCTCTTAAAATCTTGCTTTCTGATGTCGGTGGTTCATCTATCTTCTCTAAGATTTTGGAATAGATTGCGCTTGTGGACAATGTTGAGCAAGAGACGTCGGCAGCGTTGGTTCTATTCTGATTGTTGAAATTTTTTTCCAGGTGGCTGGAATAGCGTCGACTAGACCACAATATGTGATAAATGGCGTATTAAAATCGAACTTTGCAGTAAATGTCAATGGATTAAAATAATGCTTGTGTTCGATCACATAGATCACATAGATCACATAGATCACATAGATCACATAGATCACATAGGTATCTGACGTTACTCTCGAACCAATCTCGGTAAGACACTGGTTCCTTGTCGATCAAAATGGTACAGTTATTCCACATAATTTCGGAACTATGGTTATTATCATTTCTCTTTGACAGCTGCTTTAACTCTTGCCAGTAGCTTAGAATTGAGCAGTCTAAAATTTGCAAGTCTTTGTTAGTTAAGGAGGTCAGTTTTATAGTTGCAGCTTAATAAGAAGCCGAGATTGCCATTTTGACTTACAGCATGATCTGGGATTACTTTCCAGGGAGGAAGCGTTTGATCTTGAATTTTATCAACCCATGCGATTTTTAGTGCTTTTTCCATGGTTGAAAAATCACACATTTTTAACAAAAAATACTCTTTTTAGTTAATTTTACTTTTTCAAACTGTGGACCCCGCAAACTGGAAGAAGTCACTAAAAATAGTATTTCTGCAAGGGCTTGTGAAATTCTAAGCAAACGAGGGAGAGTTGGAGGGGGTGGGGTACCTGCAACAGGCCATAAGAGCTTGGTGTTGTAGCAAAGGGAAGTGTGGAGGCAAGAACACTGTATATTTTTACCCTAACGTAAACATATCCCCCAAACTAACCCCAACCCTAACCTAACTCCAATCCTAGCCATAGCCCTAACCTAGCCCCAATCCTAGCCCCAATTCTAACCCTAACCCTAACTTAACCTAAACCACCAATCTAGCCTTACTCCAAGCCTCAGATCTTAAACCCTTAAGGCAAAACAATACCTCTTGCCCTAAAATCCTCATTGTAAGCCTATGCTTAAGCCAAGCTTAGCCATCGCGTTCAGTATTTGATGTAAAAAGTACTGATTACGTGACCTATTTTTTTTGCCTTAACTCATTTCCCCCGGGCGATTTGGTCGCCTTTTTTTGCAATTTCCGAAGGGTAGGAGGTCAAATCGATCTAGCTACTACATATAAGGGGTTTTCACGGAGATTTCGCTGGTCTACAACACCGAAGGCTCTGTCTTTGATGTCACGCTCGTCACGCTAGCTGTCGTTTATTTCTAAACTATCACTACAGCTACAATTCATTGCGTATTTGGTTTATGTGTTGAGCCATTTTCCACCCCAGAAGCCCCCTGCCTGGCATCATAAAGCTGGGTTGATGGGTAGAGGCAATCCTTTGAAAGAAAACAGAGGTGAGAAGCAATTTCACAAGAATTGGGCGGTTCAACGTATTCGAGTGAGCGATTGAAATTCACAGAGTGAAGTTGTGTCTTTAACCCTTTTGTGAGTGGATTCCGGGACCTGGCAAGGCAATTATGGCGAGTTTCAACTTGTAAATAATGCAATCGATGCAATGTTTTGTCAGCAGGACCGGGTGGCTCGTCACTTGTAAAAAATATCTGAAATGGAAATTGGCGGACTGTCATGCGCCCGTTATCCAAGAAAATCCCAGAATTCCTTTGGGTCACAAACGCGAACATGGCAGACCAGTGAGAGCAAGTGAAATCAAATAGTGTTATCGGGGTCGCGCTAAAGAAGTGAGCAGAAAAATGTCAAACAGATTGAAAGAACTGGAATAAATATGAATAATATCATGAACGTCGGTATGTATATGGATTAATACCTCCGTTCTCGGTATTTATGTCTTACATCGATACAAAGAGGTGAGTCATACAGAAATAACTAAACAAATAAGTGAAATAAATATAACACAAGCCATCAAAGTATATAAAGTAGGTTGAGGTAGACATAGGTGGAAAAGTGAATGAAGTTTTACAATTGTTTAAATTAATTGATAGAAATACAGGATCAAGAGATGGAAAGGCAGTGTGTTATTAATAGAGAGAATAAAGAAAAGAATCAATAACTTACACTGAGTTTTTGTTTATAATAAGAAAAAGTGCGAGTGTCACGCAGCAAGAGTGGGATACTGTTCGAGATGAGCGGACCTTGCGACCAAAGGGAACAAGACTATTTTGCAAAGGCATATGAGAAGCAATAGCGGGAATTGACATTTTTATTCTTGTTACTGGCGGTGGTGGTAGTATCATTGGTAATTTTGTTTGTTTGTTTAAGGCTGGTTTTCACTAGCGACTGAGTCGGAGTCGTAGTCGGAGTCATAAGAGTGCTTATGACCCAGTGAAAATCAAAATCGGAGTCGTAAGCGGAGTCATAAGATCGACGGAATCGGAGTCGGAAGAATCAGAACGTTTCAATTTTCTTCTGATTCCGCTTATGACTCCGTCGCTTATGATCCAGTGAAAACTAGATTGTTGGGGTCGGAAGCAGAAGTAGCCTCCTTCGCAGCAGTTATTTTTGCGGGTCCTAGTTTCCCCCCCACCAACGTCTGCTGAACCGAGCCTTACATTCCATTGCCATTGTGTCTGAGTATCCAATCAGGAGGGAGAATAGAGCCGACACAAACAACGGCCGCAAAGGAGGCTACGGGAGCTTAGCCACCGAAATTTAAAAGCCACGATGTGATTGGTCAGTTCCTGGAATGGAATGTCCGGCTTGGTTCAGCAAACGTTGGTGTGGAAGGAGAATAGGACCGACACAAACAACGGCTGGGAAGGAGGCTTAAGCTGAACTGGAAGAACCAACCAATCACAATGCTTGTTCTCACGCTCTCGGATTGCAGTTTGATACCAAAATAGTGCTTCCATAGTCATAATGGAATCAGTATTATGCTTCCTACTCCGTCGCTTTGATTTTCACTAGATCATAACGCTGCGCGCTTCTGATTACGACTCCTGGTCCGTGGGTCATTCGTCTATTCAATTTTCAATTTAAATTACAAATTGATAATCTACGTCAATATTTGATTGTTCTTTCTTTTTTTCTCGCCTAATCAATAAACGCGTGTCCGTCCACCTTTACCGTTTCCACATTTATAAGAAACAAAAATAGCACTTAGACTTCTTATTTTCGTGTAATTTAAGTGAAAATTGAATGTACGAATGACCCACGGACCAAACAGTATGAGCCAAACCGATTCTTGAGCTGTTTCCGTCATTTCTTCGACCCTTAAGAGACATTCACTCTTAATTTCTCTGACAACAAAAATGAAATTTTTAGAAATTTGAACTCAATATTTATTGATCACTGTGAATGCGTTATTCTACTAATTGCAATTTAGTAATGCGACAGGGTTATTTTATGCTAACACACAATCTGCAGGATTTCCTTGATGCTTCAACCTGGAAGAAACAAATAGGCGAAATATAATGTCATCAACTGGATGCAGTATTAACATGAAAACAAGAAGCAAGATTGGTAATATTTCATACAATCGTTCAAAGCTGAGACCATAACAGAAATTTGACGCTTTTTATTTCTCAGTCTATTATAAGGAACCGAACAATCTCCATCATTTGCCGTGTCATCTTCAACAAAATGAGGACTGGTGACTAATCAAGGCAAGATGGGTTAGTACTATTGGAAATGGTTTCACAGAAAAGCGTACAGTGGTTATCAATTTCTCTGCCTGGAACTCTTAATGAAATACATTTGACGACAAAAAAGTGCGATAAAATATTTTTTAAAAACATACTGAGAACGTTTTATTTGAAAAACGATGACGTTTCAACGTTGAGCTTTATCAAGTCAAAATGATAGTCATAAGAAAATGTATAAATACTAAGCAAAAACTATGTTGGAATGTTCTTTCAAGCAAAACATGCATTTGAATGTGAATTATATATTTGTTTGTTTTGTTCACACAAGTGTATCTGACCACTTTTTCACTATTCGGAAATTGAAACTCTTTTATAACTATACGCATAATCTTCAACAAGCGTGTATTAGAAAACATACTTTCCTTACATACTTATTCGAAAATGAAGAACAGCTGCCACGCCAGCTAGTTGACATTTCTTTATTAAAGGGTCATTAGACGCGAAAAAAAAATTTAAAACAAAACGAAACAGAGCAAACAAAGTTATAAATAAAACAGTATCAACTTGTATCTTACCCGAGATTTTGCCAATGAAGACTTCAATGTCCTCATTTGTGCACGGTAGGCACAGCCCAAGCATCTGTAGCATGGCGAAAAACTTAGTCTTTATTTCTTCGACGACGGTAGAGGTATTTGCATCACTACTGTAATAGTGATAGGGCAAGGAAGAAGGGGAAGAATGGGAAGAAGGATCTTGGGCTGCAAAGAAAACCAAATAGTGAATAAATTAGATAGATAGAAATAAAAAGTGAATAGGTAGTAACTGAAAACATTAAATCTGTTAACTTAAAGTCTAATATTTGGGTAAGGTATGTACAATATTTGCATCAGTATTTTCAGAATGGTGATTGAATTGAATTGCGCGGCGCTGGATCCTTTGGTGATTTTTGTGTTCACATTGTAGCAATGCCCGGATGAAAAATTGGAACCCCACGGTTTAGCCTTTACTTACTCTAGACTGGTTTACTGCACGGCCTTGTGTGTTAATAAATAAAGGCAACGTCGTTTCTTCGCAACAGAAGCGTGTTTCTGTATTTGAATATGATTGGGATGTTCTCACACTTCTTCCATATTACATTCTCAAACACGCATCTATTGCCTAGTTTCATACCGTGAAGTACTGGGTCGAGTGCGGACTTTCGCGGACAAATTAAATAAAACCATGGCTTCGGCCATGAAGTGGCACTGGAGTTGTGCCTCCTTTTTTTTGAAACAATAAGCTCGTGATAAGGACGCCTTTTCCTTCGCAACAGCGGACGCCGTGTTTTTGTCCGCGAAAGTCCGCACTCGACCCAGCACCTCACGGTATGAAACCAGGCAATGCCATTTCTTTCTTGATATGTTTAGCCTCCTGCAGAAACGTGAAAGAATTGCCTAAGCCCACGTAAAATGACACTGTTTGTAAATAATTTAGTATTACAGCGTTTGAAACTATTTAAGATCCTCTTTGATCTTTAGATGCAATCATTCGACTAGCATTTCTATAGAAGAAAACAAACAAAAAAAAAAAAATCTTGGAAATTAAATCCCTAATTTAGCTGGTAAATGTTGGGGCGATCCTTCTATGTCAATGCCAGTGGCACCCCAGTGATGTAATAAGGCAAACTACGGAGAAATGGCAAGAAAAACTCGGTAAAGAGGCTCCTTTATTATGGAAAACCGTCTTATATTTTCTGGGCATAAAAATATTTTTCTAAGACAAAAAGACTAAACAACTAAACTAAAATTAATAAATGAATCATACTGATTTACCCAGACAGTGTCAGTCTACGCTTTAATCTAGGCACGGCCCACCTTCTATCTAACATACTGTACATTTTGAACATACCCTTCAGCATTCACAAAAACTAGAATTTTATAGCACTTTCGAAAACAACTATGCACCCTCAATTAATTTAGATATAACCAGAAAAACTGTAATAGAAAAAACTTAGTGAAAATGAGAATAAGCAATCATAAACAAGGTGCTTTAATCCATAAGGAGTGGTTGATGAAAAACTTTTGACTAATCACGTAACATAATATAATTTGAATGGGTCTTTATTGTTATCTAATTGTCGGTTGTTCCCGTTATACTAAGCTCGTTGATTTACAATTCTGCTGCTAAAATCTCACCCGCGCAGTCTGGCCATGGAAGGTTATAAAAAGAAGCGAAGCCAATGAACTTCCACGTTCCACTTGCACACAAATAGAGAAATGGAGGGACAGAGGTAAAATCAAAATCGTTTGGGCACATCGCAGCGCACACTCTGTCATTGCCAAACTTTTTACAGGCCAAGGCTCCGTTGTCAGGGGCATGGTACAAAGTACATGTTTTTTCTATAATGGCAAAATAAAGACTCAGAACAGGAAGGAAGTATAAATAATAATAATAATAATAATAATAATAATTAAATAATAGCGAAATCTTTATTAACACTTTTCGAAACAATCTTAAATTAATAATGTATGATCTACTAGTAAGAACGCTAATATATATATATATATATATATATATATATATATATATATATATATATATATATATATATATATATACATATACATATATATATATAGCTGGAGTTTTCAAAACAGGGCTCCTGGAGTCCATACTAACTCCTATTAGATGTCTCCCGCTGTTTTTTTCCGTTGGACGGGCGGGGGAGCATGCTAACTATATTAATAATTAGAAGAAGAGAAAGAAACAGTCCCTGACTTCAACTTTGCATTAAGGTCTTATCCCCGCTCCCCCCCCCCTCCAGTTTTATTTGTCAGTTAGTTTCCACTCTCTCTCAAAGAAAGAAACGTGCATTTGAAGTCTTCGCGCGGTCAGTTAGCTCGCAATGACGTCGTTAGAGTTTGATTTTCCGTTGGCCTCCTAGAGCAGAGTATTCCTTAGGACATCATTAAGTCCAGTGAGGGGAAAAGTCTTGCGAGGTGCAGTGTCTGCCTCGTCTAATATCCTGCTGTGCAGTTGTTTGCTAAACGAATAATTTGTTTACCCGGGCGGTACTGCTGGAACAATGCAGGGATATTGAGAGCTCTGCTTTGGGAGGTAACAAGTCTTTAGCCTCAGAAAGTAGGTGTCGGTGATCATTTCTAGGATCAGGGAGAGAAACTGGTGTAGAATTTGGAGCATGCTAAAGACTTAGTAAAAATGCTGTGGCTAGATTGTCGTCAACAGCTCCTCGCTATCACGGACAGTAAACATCCGGGACCTCATCAAGTTTCCCAAAAGCACAAGGCATGGCTGGGAATTTGTCTGCAAAAAGCGTAAGTTTGAACACTTTTTTGACTAGTTTCCGCCCTCGCAACTTTATCGATCTTAAGCTAGCGATTTGATAGTGTGAAAGTGTCATAATGACTGGTTTCCGGTGTCAGAAGTGATCACAAAATCGAGCGATAATTTACACAAATAAAATTCGACAATAATTAGCTGTGATTCTTCGTAGCAATCACGAACGCTCGGTTGAAAAACGCTGCTATACTTCGCCTAAATCGATGCCGCTAATTCCAAAGCTAACTTTGCCGTCAGAAAGAGCGTATTCTAGAGAGATTTGGCCGACTAACGCACCAAAATTCTCATGTCAGAGGTCACGTCAATTTCATGTCTAATTGCAAGACAAACAACATGTATTATTTGTCTTCCCTTTGACAGAGACTGTAGGTTCATAACGGGCCTAAATGCAAGTCTCCCTTTTGATAAACCGAGGTATTGATAAAGAAAGTTCTAAAACCCCTCAAATTTTCATGAGCCTTGTTTTCAAAAGGTCGGCTAGATATATATATATATATATATATATATATATATATATATATATATATATATATATATATATTCATAATTATTAATTATAATCCGTAAAAATATTATAAAAATGTTGCTAAAAACTTCATTACAAAAATCATATAAAAACGTTCGTATTCACAAGGTGATGGCAATAAAGTATTTTTACATTATGGCTCCTTCTTGGATTTCAATGTCAATATCAATATTCTTAAAATTGTAAAAGGCTTTTATTCTAGCTCTCGATCCTCTGAGGCAGATTAGTGCGGATCTTAGTAAGGCGAAGGATATCCTTGCTCTTATCCAAGAAGAATGTCTTGCCATAATCTTCTTAAATAATAATAATAATAATAATAATAATAATAATAATAATAATAATAACTAAGTGAAGCACAATCGTCCGGGTGAGTGTAGTGCTGAGAAGGACTGTTTGTGATGACATTGACTGACGTCTCAACAACCTGAGCGGAAGTCATCATCAGAGTCAAGTGATTTGTGTAACGTCAGGAGATGGTATAAGTACTCTGGTCGTTGATCTGATCGGACAACGAAGTCGTAATGTTATTGGTCGTCTGTCAGTCAAAGCCGTGATGTTATTGGCCACGTAGACTGTAAACTGTGATTGGTGCGTTTCGTTCCGTCTTTTATTAGTCAAATGTCCGTAGGTGTATTGTCAGTTAAATTAGTCAGTTTGTCTATTGTTTGTCTGTTGTTAATATCGTCAATAAGTCGATTGTAAGGTGTGGGAAGCTGTTGGCTACGGTTCAGTGGTACCTGTTCTACCTGTTCAACTTTCCAGTGTGATCCGTTGGTGATAGTAAGTACAGTAGGTAATGCCTTTAGCAGAGTCTCAGTCGATTGTGTGATTTGTCAGTAAATGGTGCTCAGCAATGTTATTTTTGATGTCACCATTTCTCGTCGCTCGTTTGTGTTCAGTCAGTCTTACCTTCAAATTTCTGCCAGTTTCACCGATATAAGTGGTCTGAACTACTTAAACGAAAGCCGACACTAGCAATTCGACGAGAACTCAACAACAAACTACTTTCACTTAAGAAAGCTGACGTAAGGTAAGACTTTGATGATGACTTCCTCTCAGGTTTTCGAAACGTCAGTCAATGTCATCACAAACAGTCCTTCACAGGACTACACTCACCCGGACGATCGTGCTTCACTTAGTTTATGACTCCTGACGGAGTTAAAACCATTTACAATAATAATAACAATAACAATAACAATCCTCGCTTTAACGGACACTCCAACAAGCTGAAAGAATTGATCAACCAATTATTAAGAATACTGGAAAACATTTAAAAACAACTTACAATGAAAATGCCGCACTAGAAGGTATTCATTGTCACCTGAAATCAAGCGATAAAAATCCACATCTTGGATTTTTCAATTTGCGCAAAATCTCAGAAATAGTCTACATTGACTTATCAAAAATAATCAAAAACAAAAACGAAATGCTTAAGGTGATTTCTCTCAATTACATGGCGCATCCTTACTGCGCATAATTTATGGAGTCATTTGGCGCGCGCTTGCGCGCTCGTACATTAGAGACATGGTATATTTGCCTTGACTTTGAGCTTTGTCAGCCGAAATTTTCCCTTTGTCGTCGTGTTACGAAGAAACGAGCACGGTGACCGCCCTTTTTTATTGGTGTTATTTACTCGTAATAGGCACACGAAAAACATATTTTAAGAAGAAAAAAAGTTTAATAGTAGAAGTTGGATTATTTCCATATTAATTAAATAAAAAAGTTTGAATTGCATATTGAAGGACAAATGTCGGTTCAGAAAAACCTTCATCCGTCACACAAAGAAAAACGCTCGGTACGATGAAAGCCGAGCGCAAGGCTAATCGAATAACATTTGATAAGAGTGAAGCCAACCCTGGTGAGACTGTTTTTGTTTCAGTTCCCAAACTTAATGAAAACGAGGTCCTAGTCCCCGGCTCGCTTGCCCTGTTGTTCGACATAGATTCAACTGGCGGCCACGCCAACAACCATCTCGTGCAAAATGTCTCGCGGGCGCTGGTTGACAAGCTGGTCGTAAAGTATGAAGGCACCATTCTGCAGGATACGGTCGGCTACGACATTTTCAAAATCTGGGAGGACTTTTCCTTTCCCAGGGGGAGCGGACATCATGCTGCTTGAGGGTATCCAGAGCGAAAACCTCAACAAAATTCGCTCAAATGCCGGCGACAAGCCCACCTCAGGTGTCGCTGCTGTAACCAAGCTGGAAAACATTTACAAGAACAAGTACCGTATCCGGCTCGACCATCAGATCCTGTCTGACCACGGTAACTTTTACCCTTAAGCTCTTTACAACAACCTTGTGTTCGAACTTACCCTCTCAAATGCTGATAATGTCGTGAAAGGCTCAGACACCACAAAACTGAAATACAAGCTGAAAAACATCCAGATCGAGTACGAAATGATTCGAAGCGAACATTTGGCCAAAGAGGTGCAAAGTATTTATACCTCCGGAGCAGAGTTCCTTTATGACCATGTGCATCGGGAAGAGGTTGTTATATTTGCAAAAGGATCCGCAACGCGTTTAAGCCTCAGGGTTAATCTGCAAAGAAGGTCCTTAAAAGGAATTCTTCTTCTTTTCATTGAACCTTACACCGCGGGTGCCAGGGACTCGGAAACGTTTTTCAACCCCGACATCAAAAAAGTAAGCGTCACGGTTAACGGCTCGCCCAACCGGCTGTACAACAACGGCCTCGACGGAAAGGACATTTGGGAGGAAGTCAGCTGCTTTGTCAGAAAAAAGACGAACAAAACACAACACATGAATTTAACTAAGTTTTACACAGGTGAACGCTTCGGGCATCTGATTGACTTGTGGTCAACGGCATCCCAGAATGCACGGAAGCTGGGTTAGGCTTGCAAACACGAAGGATGGTGTACAACTTGAGATCGAGCGTACTGCCAGCGGATCTGGAAACGTCAATTGCCATGTTTTCACAATCAGCGACTCGCAGATGAACATACAGAATCAGCAATTAGATTCTGTACAGTATTCATAAAGAATAAATGAACCCGGATAACATTCCCCTCAATGCTCTCATTGTTGGCCCCACAAATTCGGGCAAAACAAGGTTCATGGCTGATCAGCTCAAAGGCCCTTTCCGCGGCAAGTTCGACTTCATCGTGCTTATGTGCCCGACATTCGCTCACAACAAGGCCCTTTTCCGGTTTGGGGAAAACGATCCGAGGGTGGATGTGATACTTTGCGAGCAGCACCAGGTGGAACGTTGGTTGAAGGTCATAACTTTTGTTTTTGATAGAACCAACACCCTCATAATCCTCGACGACTGCGCGGCCTCAAAAGTGGTAAAAAAGCGCACAGGCTAGCTGGTGCATCTCGCCTTTTCAGCAAGGCACATCGGCATCAGTAAAAGTACAGCAGCATCACAGCGTCTGCTCGGGAAAACATTGCGGAAGTCGTCCTTTTTTGCAACCCTTCAGCCAAGACCACTAAGGCTATCTTTGATGACTATGCAGGCGACCTGCCCCAAGAAGAGTACAAAAGCATGATTTCAAAGCTGAAAGAGAGAAAGTTTTCTTTCCTTGTTTTCTCGCTTCGGCACCCCTTTGGAGTCCAGTTGCATTCCTGCTCTTAGGTGGGATCACGAATTAAAAAATAGACGTTGAATATAACAATGGCAGAAGAGGAGCTAACAGCGGAAGTTATGAACATGCTGGAAGCGGAGGCAACGGGCGCACCAGCTGATGGTGTTTTGAATTTGGCCACCCCTGGTCCTGATATTCCTGCCCTCCGAGAGCAGCTGGCCGTGCTGGTGTCGAAGGGGAAGGCCAAGGATGCCATCGGCGTGCAGTTGACGCACGAGCAGGTGAAGCGCCTCATCGACAAAGAGGTTGAGAAATATTTCAAAAGGTACGAAACTTACGTTGGCTCAAAGACAACCAAGAGCTTCATTGACAGCTGCATTTTTCTTTTGGCCAAAGGCGCCGGGTTGTTTGTTAACATCAAAGACGTTGAAGCTTACCAAAAAGAACTCAGAGATAAAAACATGATCACCAAAGAGCTCTCCAACCTGGCTGGCAACCTTGCTTTGAAGCTCGGCCGGTGGCTTGCTGTTGCCAACGCGGCACTGATCACCACAAAACACATTGATTTTACCAGACCAGAGGCTGTGACGCATGCTGAACAAAGTCCTGAGCAATCCTCAACAACTTCTGAATAAATACTGACAATTACAAAGCAACTGGTGGCTAATTTTTGCTTGTTCAGTATATCACCGCCAAATTAAACTTTCCTTCTGTTAGAATATCTTCACAATGTCGGCTGGACAATCTGAAGCAACAGGCGGCGAAACACGGGCAACACAGCCCCCGCAACCATCTGGACAACTTACTTCACCGGCTCCAATCACGCATCGCCAAAAAACCCTAAACGGGTGGCTGTGGGAAAGGCGGTGCCTGAAAAAACTCGGCCGGCCCGAGAAGCGCAGAAAAAAGCCGCTGTACAGGCCGCAATTATAATTGCAAATAACAAAGCAAAAAAAGCGGAAGAAAATGCTGCAACTGCAACTGCAACTGATGCTGCTGCTCCGTCGATGGAATCTAAGAATTATTCAAAAAAACCTGGTTATACTTTGACTACTATACTTACCGTGAGTGGGCTTATTGTTAGTGCGGCTGGCGTTTATTATCAACGTGAAGCAATAAAAGCGAAGTTTAAAAATGCAATGGCTCCGAGCCCTCCTGTTCCCAGCGAGCCCGAGCACGCTCCTGCTCCTGTTGTAGTCCCAAAGATTAAAAAAAAAGGGATCAGGTTAATGGAATAATTTTCTTTTAAAGGTTTGCAGACATCTTATACCAATGAGGCATAGGTGTTACGCCTGTCATCGCTATTATTATGGTGGGTCAGAAAATATAATCGATACAGTGATTGGTGTCACTGTTGGGGTCGCTCTTGGTGAACTCATTGTTGACACATTTTCAGATTTAAAACTCCCCAGACTTATATGGGAGGATAAGACAAAAAATAAGGAAGAGACATAAAATGAGGAGGATCAGACATAAAACGAGGAGGAGTTGACAGAAAATGAGGAGGAGTGTACAGAAAACGAGGATAAAGCAAAAACAATAAGTACAGTTAAAGAAAAAGTGACTGGTAAAATAAATTTCCTATTAAACTTTTTGACTTTTTATATTGACATGTCTGACAATAAGCTTGTCAAAACAATAACGGATGCGGCGGTTCTTACCGGCATAGCTGCTGGCATTGGTTGGGTAGCGAAAAAGGTTGTTAAAGAAAATTTCACATCTGACCCAAGCAGCAATGCAATGAACTACTTACAATTTACTGCCTTTATGGCTGGCAGCATCGCGCTAAAACGATATCTCGAGGACCAAACAATCCTTGCCAATAATGTTTGATAATTTAAAAAATAGGGCCTGGAAAAACATGGCAACCATTGCGATTATGGCTGGAGGTGCAATCCTAAATGCTGCTACTTTCATTGGTGGCAATTATCTCGCGAAGGCGCTTGGCGGCGGCGACGACGCCGCGCTTGAAGAAAAAAAGCACCACGACGAGGCTCTAGAGGATTACCAGAAGGCTTATGCAAAATACAACCGCGATCGAACCCAGCTTCTTGACTGGATCCAGACAGACGCGCAAATAAAAGAACAGGCCAAACAGAACTTCACCAACATTGACTAATTGCTTTCAAACTTTATAATCAGACACACCCCGACAAACGTATTGCTCCGCTTAAAGATTCCTACCAGCCTAACGAGCAGCAAAAAAAGGGCGAGCTAGTCTTTTTGGGCGCTGGGACTCTCGCTTTGGGATATGCTGCTTTTAGTTTCCTTTGAAATTTCATCATGTGTTGAAATATGGACTCCAAACTTGCAAAGGTTTATTACAACCCCGGCGGCTATTGGAAAAGCCTCGCCGCGATTAAAAAACTGGCTGAGGCTGCAAAGGTATCTGAAGATGCTGCAAAAAAGTGGCTGATAAAGCAGGCGCTTTGGCAGATTTATCTTCTTCGCATTCCTCGGCCGAAGTTCGATGTTTTCACCCCCAACAAGGTGCACCAAGCTGACCCTCTTTTTTTGCCGCATGACAAACTCCCCCGCGGGCGCAAAGTTTTCAAGTATGCGCTGACAGTTTCCGACGTGGCCAGCCGCTACAAAGAGGCCGGTGCTGTCACGAAAGAGATGGAAAAACACAAAACGTATATCAGGCGCGGGCAACCCGAAATTCTCCGCGACCAGGCCATTGTCGAGCGTTTCAACCGCACCCTGGCTGAGCGCTTGTTTGGCCACCAGTACGCCGTTGAAATGCTTCTGCCGGAGGGTCAGCGTTCTGTTGCATGGGTGAAACGGCTTCCAGAAGTTGTTGCAGCTTTGAACAACAAGGAAACAAGCCTGACTGGGAAGAAGCCAGCTGTTGCGATTAAAGAAAAGGCGGTTGTTTCCAAGCCTTCAACGACATATCAAAGACCTGTGGGAAAGCGTGAAAAACAGCTCCCCCCTCTTGTCAATGTCCGCTATCTTTACCAACCTGGCGAGTTGGAGGGCGGCAAAAAAAGAGCCACAGATCCTGTCTGGTCTTTGAAAGTCTTCAAGATTGAAAGAGCAGTCGTGAAACCTGACAAGCCTGTTTTGTACTATTTGCACGACGGACCCAAACGCAGTTTCGTGCGCGAAAAGTTGTTGGGTGTTCCTCCAAACACGGAGCTACCCCCGGAGGCCTCATCTAACAGCTCCATGATGCCGTCTATTTCTGCATCAGTGGGCATGGGATTGTACCCGAAGGCATGTTTGTTGACTCCATCCTCTGTTATCCATCTTTTCGAATCAAACGCAGAAAGGAAGTCTTGTTCACGCTCATGCCGAAGATGTGGTGTCCTTTGCTCCGAAGAATGTTCATTCCGCGGGTCAGTTGTTTTTTGCCGAAGAGGGTTTCTTTGTACTGTTCGTGCAGGATTTCCTTTCTGACTACGTTCTTTTTCATGCCTTTGGCTCTTTTCATGTTTTTTTCGTCGGCTCTGATGATTGAATACATCTTTGGCCGCAAACACACACACTCAGCGATCGGGGTCTCTGCACATTCGTCTTTCATTTTGCCCAAAACCTTTTTGTTGTCTTCTGAAAACAACGGGTGGTCTTTCGGGGTAATCGCTTGTGTCGAAGTAATGCTGGCCAAGGCAGCCCTCGGACCCCATGTCTTTGTAAATGTCCTCTGTTTGGATTTCGACCAGGAAGCTGTCCGTGTCTGTGTACAGAAGTTTGCATTTCTGCCCATACTGCTTTTTCAAGATGTTGTAGAAAAATTCACACATCAGCAGTTTACTGTTTTCCAGTATTGTCATCCCGGTATAAACCGGTTTGTTGAGGCAGAGCTTGCTTTTGCGCGTGCTTATTACTGCAAGATCGTTTGCAAAGAACTCGTGCCTTGAGTAAAGGGGGTTTGCAATCAGTTTCCTTAGCTTGGTTGTCTCGTGGCTGCGCACCAGTTTCACATCTGTGCGGTTGCGCAAGTTTTCCATGGTTTTTCCGAAAACAGAGTTGTTCATCAGCTTGTGGAGGTCTTTTTCGAATGTGCTTTTGGCCTTCTTTCTGAACTCGGTGTTCATCCTGATGTAAGACTCCATCCAGCGTTTTTATTCGAACTCCAACACTCTGTGGACTTTCTTCAGCCTCATGCCTGCTCCAGGTAACACTGCAGGTTGCGGAAGTGCACGACGTAGTATTTTTTGTCCTGCAACGTGAGCAAGAGCTTTTTGCAGTCTGACGGGTTAAGATGGAGGTCGTTCATCAGGTTCTTCTGATAGGGGGACAGCCATTCTTTTTTCACTACCTTTTTCTCGGGGTAAGGGGATAACTGTTGTGCTCTTCGTGGAGCTCTTGGGGGTATTCGCGGTCGACTTCAAAGATAAATCCTTTTTGCCGTTTTGTTTTATTTCAAGTATTTCGTCCTCTGACGGAAGCCAACCGCTCCACTTGAATTTCCCAACTGGCAGAGTCTCGCTCATCGCCCAGTCGTACAGGTTGTTGGCGTCGAGATCCATGATGAAGGTGGTTAGTTTGCTTTCGTCGAAGTTCGGCACCAGAGGATTGTTGGCTTTGGCGTGCCTTTTGCTGACCATTGAGATGCCTCCGCGCATTCCCCGCTCCACGAAGAGATGCATGTCGATTTCGGTGAGGAGCTCCAGCTCGATCCCCGTCTTTCTTCAGGAGAGCGTCCCAAGACAGGCCAGGCGAGGTGTAATAGTGTGCAGGGTCCAGGCCGTACTGCTTCTGGCAAATGTTTCGGAAGTTTTTGAAAACGTTAGCCAATAGCGCAACGTCTGTTTTCACTGGTAGTCGCTGAGGGTTTTGCACCCGAATGTCTCCCAGACTTTGTTTGCATGCGCAAAGTCTTCTGTAGTTGCCTGTGTCGTTATCCCAAATGCTAATTGAATCAAGAAAATCTGGTTTGATCAAGTTTTCGTTGCACGATGCGTTACCGGTGCAATGGCAGAATTCTTTGAGGTCCTGTGGAAACAAAAGTGGAAACGCTTTTGTCCTCAACGATTTCATCAAGCTTTGGTTAAAGAACAAACAAGGGCGGCTTGATAAACTGATTTCTAAAAACATTTATGGTGTAATACGATCTAAGTATGAAACCACCCCAACTGCGCAGTCAAAATTCACTGAACATTACTCTAGTGTATACCTAGATTGGCAAGAAATATATAATTTACCTTTTAAAGTGGTACTTGACACAAAATCAAGGGAATTCCAGTATAACATTCTAAACAGATACTTGACAACGAATTCCTTTCTTCATAAAATTGGTTTAATAGCCTCACCTTTATGTTCATTCTGTCATGCAGAGAGCGAGTCCCTTGAGCATTTATTTATTTCATGTTCTTTTACCCAGTGTTTCTGGCAGGAGTTTATTTGTTGGTGTAAAAATATGGGTATAATCTTAGAAGAACTCTCTCAAACGGATAAGCTTTTTGGAATTTGGGATAGGGAAGATGACTTTTTAATAGCGGAGCTACGACGGCCCGAAGGGCCGTCAAGCGGAGCACCATACCTATAGAAACCCGTCAACTGCTTTTCTCATGGTAAAAATGGCTAGCGGTATTGCTCGTGGGCGCGTACGCATGACGACGACGACGGAGTCGCCCAATAATTAATAATATCCTAATAATAATCATAATAATCCAACATGGCGGCCATACTCCACCTGGCCCAGCTGACCAGCTACTTTACAGCGTACATCTTTGATACTGGACATCCATCTTATAGCCAATTGACACCTGTCAAAACAAGGTATCTGCTGACCAGTGTAACGTGACAATATCGCGGGCTCAAGTTAAGACCTCATCGAGGTCAGCTGTTTTTTTGAAGTTGACAGCTGACCAGGTACTTGCTTTCGATTGGATCGCAGGCTCAAGCCAAATGTGGGACACCCAAACCAAATCGAGGCCGTTAAAAATTTTCGCGCGCTTTCTGCGGCTGGTAATTTCACATTCAGTTGGTTTCTTTATTTTGAGCAAAACAACTTCATCTTCTTCGATCGAAGTTTGTCTTTCGCGTAAAAAGCATAAAGATCAAGAACTTGTCAAAAGATACTCCGGAAGGTGAATTTTCAAGTGATGAAAGGAAGGACGGAAGATTTTTCTCAGGAAAAGCTTCAAAGATTGTGCGGTTAAAAACAGTATAATTCAACGCTTCAAGGGCTTTCACTTCACCGCGGCATCTTGCATCTCACCAAGAAAAGTCACTTAACAGTTCACCGGTATTAATGGGAGGAATGAGTAGCTCAAACTCTGTGGAAGAAGCTCTTTCTTTGGACAAACCGTTTGCTATTTTTGCGGATGCTTGTTTTTACTTTACTGAAGCTTACGCATTTTCAAGTGGTAGAAACCTCTACAACACAGGACATTGAGGTAAATTAAATAAATAGAAGCTTAACATTTGGTTTAATCGTTGTTACTTTTGTTCAGGAATGAAACTTGTATTTTTCTCTCGAATGGATATAAATAACAATCATCTGTACTCGTTTTGGACGCAAAGAAGTAGTTGAATTGTTTGTTTGTTTTGTTACGTTGTTTTCTTTGCAAGCGAACGAGTGTTTTTAGTCGGCTTGGCTGACTGTTTTTCGACCTTGGTTCCTCACAGTAGCGTTAAGAAACTTTTGCCCTTATCTTATCAACACGTAATCGCAATGAGTCCTCGTAAAATTAAGCATTAAAGGGAGAGACTCGAGCTCGAGTAAAAATAAAAAATCCCATCAAATGCATGTGCATGTGCACTTCTCAAAATCTGATATTAAGTTGTCAAAATGCTGCCAAAACAGTCAAAACCCAGCGCGCTTCACTTCGTCAAGTCTTTAAGAGATCTTCGTCGAAAGCAGCCTGTAAACAACAATTACGTTTCGCCGTCTTTAAACATGTCGTTTGTTTGAACCGGTAAGAATCAGCGTTTGGATGTTAAAAACAGCTAAATGGGTTGACTGGCTGGCTGGTTTTGATAAACATTAAAGTGGACGGGTCTGCGAGAGAAATGCTCGTTTGGCTTGGCAAGCGCTTTCTTCGTTATCTGGATGATGTTTTGCCACTGAGAATCATTAATTGAAGAAGGTTCTTCGGAAGACATGGGAAGTAACAGTAAAACCATCAAAGCACTTAAATGTTTTGTGTAAGCCAAGCAAAGATTTTGTGGGAAATGGCTCTATTATTCAGCTCTGTCGCATTCCGAGTGATTGCAGTCGCAGTGATTCCTGTTGACTGCTCTAAACGATCAGGTACGGACCTCTTTTTTGTCTTTTCTACGGACATTTATGTCAAATCTGCTAAGGAAATTTTCTAGCTTAATACAAGATAGTTGTGTTACCTGTCCAATTTCTGCACCTTCTCCAAGAATCTTCGAAGAAATATTATTCATATTGTGCTTTGTTTTCTTGTAATAAGTCTTATGTTTGTTGTTATATTGTTTCTGAACCGCGGTCAATTCCTGTTGACTGCTGTAAACGAAGAGTTTGTACCCTTTATTTTTTTTTCTAGGGGCATTTATGTCAAAATAAATACCGATTTTCCTAGCTTTATCAGTACAAGCTATTTTAATTACTAGCTAGTCTTGTTTAATTTCTCCACCTTCTCCTTCTTCGAGCAAACACTCGCCGGCATTGTACTTTGTTCGCTTGCAGTGTTTTTGTTTTGTTTTGTTTTGTTTTGTTTTTTTTTATCCGCTTTGAATCCCTTTACGCTTTCATCTCAAAGTAGTTAGACTCAAGAATGTCCGTCTTTTTTTTTTCTTTTTTGCAAACGTTTACTATCGAAAACTCTTCGTTTTCCCTGCTGCTGCTCAATAGTCCTTTCCCAGGATAATTCGCGCACAACGGAGACTGGGCAGAAATATCGTGAAAGCGAGGCTGTGGTAAGTACAGATCTTCCAGCGATGGTCAAAACAATATGGCGGAAACCAACAACGTTGTTAAAACCGATGAATTTAAAAGCTGGAAGAAGCCTGACCTACAAAAATGGCTCAGAAATCATGGCCTTAAAGTAACCGGTACAAAAAAGGAGCTAGTGATCAGGGTGAAAAATGCGAAACGAGCGGGAGTGAATCCGAATTCAAGTTGCACGCCTGCAGGGTCAAGAGCTCGAGTCCCTCGAGGTGCTCTGTATTGTTGTGTCCCATTATGTCACAGTTTTAAAGGGAAAGTTGTAAATGGAAAGCCGGTTAAATTACATAGGCTGCCATCTGATTTAAAGCTGAGACGTCAATGGATTATAAAGTTGCGAAGTGTTCGCAAGAACTTTGTTCCGAAAACGGGAACAAGAGTGTGCAGTCTTCACTTTAAAGGAGCTGATGGGCCGAAAAATTGGAGCAAACTCCCAGCATTGTTTCCTTCAAAGCCACAACCGGAATCTCCCACCTTGAAACGATCATTGCCTGATAGATCCAAGGGCTCGTCATCGAAATTTGGGCTCAAAGCAACAAAACGTCTATGTCTTGAAAAACGATTTGACGGCAGCGGAGTTACCATTTACAAATCGGCAAAATTTGAGGACAGTTTTCACGATTATTTACCGTCAAACTACTGCCCAGGAAGCATATCTGCAAACATTGTCAAAGAAAATCAAACTGATACCGGTACGCAGTTCCATTCAAGTACAGAGGACAAAAATATCCAAACTAAGGTAGTAACATGTGACGTCGGTGTGCAAGTAAATCTTCCTTCGTTGACAGCAGAAAATCTTAAAGACAATGACGAAAAGACCAAATTTTACACAGGAATAGTCAATTTTGGAACTTTTATACTGTTATTTAATAGCATTGCTAAAGTAGCTGGTAAATTGAACTACTGGCAAGGGTAGGATTGTTTAAAAGAGAAATCATACCTCGCAGATGAAGGGAGACAAAAACCAGGACCTAAGAGAAAAATGAGACTGATTGACGAATTCTTAATGGTGATGATGAGACTCAGGATGGGACTTCTGGAGCGGGATTTAGGAGATCGTTTTTGTGTCTCAACAAGTACAGTGTCCCGAACCCTAATTACTTGGTATGCTGTTCTTGCTGATCATCTGAGGCATTTAATTTCTTGGCCTTGCCGGGATGTAATTGAAACGAGAATGCCACAAAGTTTCAAAAAATTCCCTGGCACTCGAGTGATAATAGATTGTACCGAATTTTTCATCGAAACGCCGTCATCTTTAGTAAATCAATCTATTACATATTCCACCTACAAATCTCATAATACCTTTAAGGTTCTTGTAGGTATTAGCCCATCGGGAGCTGTAATATTTCTTTCGCAGTTGTGGGGTGGTAATGCCTCTGACAAACATATTGTGAGGGAATCAGGACTGCTTAATCTGCTGGAGAGTGGAGACAGTATCATGGCTGATAAGGGATTTGACATTGATGATTTACTTAAACCATTAGGGGTTACCCTAAATATGCCTCCAAAAAGGGATTCTAACCGTGAGCTGACAAGGAAAGAGGTTGAGCAAATAAGGCGCATTGCAGCTGTTCGCATCCATGTGGAAAGGAAAATGGAGCAAATTAAGAACTTCAGGATATTACAGGGGACTATCCCTGCTACAGAATGGAACAATGAAAATAATCTTGTACTTATCTGCACTGCTTTAACTAACCTTGAGTCTCCTTTAGTTAAATGAATTTAGTTAAAGGAGTCTAAATTTAGGAGTAAAAAGCAAGACACACAGTATTGAAAGTTAGTGAAAAGAATTGTTAACAATAATCCACATGATCAACAATTTTGTTTCACGGTTTAATGGTGACAATAACAACAAACCAGGTAGCAATATAGGGAAAATTTGGCTGTGATAAAAGAGGGATAATTACTTGGTTAGGAGAACCCCCCTTCTGACCCTCTCAGTAAGAGCCTTTGATACAATGGCCTCCTTAAAAAATGCCATAAATTTTGGAAGCATTTGCTTCTTCCAGAATGTTTGATTAAACTTGACTCTTGTTACTAATAAACCTTTGAGTGTCCATATCACAAAGTCACATACCTTTAGTTTGCAAAGAGCCATTAGACCCTGAATTTGATAGTAGTAAATTGATGTTTTCTTGAGTTTTACCTTTCCCTTTGAGTTGATGTAACAAAAAAACTTCTTGTCATGAGCTGCAGCTCTTGGAGTTAGGAAACGCCATTTATAGGGACACTTAATTTCAAGTAACCGTTGATATTCTCTGCAGCCAGGGCAGTAAACAAACCCATCAGGGCTTGCACCAAGATAGGGGAGATCTGACTGAATTACAAGCCCCCTTTCCATGACAGTGAGTCTCTATTTCTTCATGAATTTAACATATCTCTCTTTTGCTACTGACTCATGCTGTGATCCCCATTGTAGAGGTGCAGCTTTTGAAGGGAGACACCGATACCCATGAGACTCTTGTTTGTAACCCATTATATCCCTAACAACATTATCTGGAGCTGTTGTTGGCCTCATCTTACAGATTCGACCAAACACCGATGCTGTTATTCTCCCTTCCCTGGCTTGCAACCATTTAGGATTGTCACTTTGCCCACGAGTACTGATTTCAATCACCTCTGCCTCAACCTTTGACATGGTCAGTGATGCAAAGTAATTATTTCTTTTTTCTTGAAATTCATCTGAGGAATAACTAAGATTATCACTTAATAACTCTACATTTCTAGGAGGAAATTTTTGCACTTCAAAGTGTTTGGCAAATTCCTCAATATCAAATTCTGATGTTTCTGCCTCTTCATTTGCCCTGACGTTATCATCACTTGAAATATCAGTATCACATGAAACAACATTTGCTTTTCTATAACTGTAAAAATTGCACAGTCAGGATTCACTGACTGTAAGTTATCCAGAAAACTGGTGAGGAAAGAGTTGCTGACAGGAGCACCTGCCTTATATAGCCCTGGCTTAGGCACAGCTGCTAATCTAGGCTTTTTGCCATACTGATGTTTCACAGGTTGCAAATTGCTTATTCGCTTGGGGCTAAGCTTTCTCTTCCGGGGCTTGTTCCATTCACATGGCAGTGAAGTGCAAGACATCTCCCCATCATTCATCATATTTGCATAATCTTCAATTGCAAACATGCTGCAATATGATTACAAGCTTCTCCTAGCCTACAATGTAAAAGAGAAATATTTCTTAGAAAGTTACTTCTTGTCAGGTCCCCTAAACCAAACAGCCAGATAAGGACCATCAACAAACACTTTTCTCTTTTAACCAAGCACAAATGTAGAAAAACAAGAAAGGATGTAAAATTAATTATAGTACCACAAATTGGTAGATTGATACAGTTTACACATCATACACAATGCAAAAGAGCTCATAAAGGCAAGATCTTTGATAAGTAGTACATTTTAGATGTTTTAATTAAAACTTTTAAATATGATGTGAGGTAGGATTTTTACTATGATCTTTTAAATGAAAAAGCTTATATTTAAAATATATGATAGTGTTATTTTTGTTTTAATAATGTCCCCTTTTGTAACATTTTGGTTGCCCTTTTGGTATTCCTTTCATAAGCCTTATTGGCTTTCCTGGGCTTCCTTGCCTTATAGATTAATATTTCGTTAATATATTTAGAAATGGCAAAAATCAACAAACAAATAAAATTTATTGCTTATCGTGCTGAGGGCATTTGACACTTACGTACTATGCAACTTACCCAGCTATGCAGTTACAATCGGCTGAAAAAACATTCGCAGTGTCTTTGACCATAGATAGCCAGGTGTTGTACACTCGATCAGTTTTCATAGATGGTAATACTTTGGCCCTGACAAAACAGTAACTGCTTCTATCGTTGATGAACGCAAGCTCGATGTCTTGAACGTGGCCATCTTTGAAAAATTTGTGAGCTTTTAGCTGCTTGAAACAGTGCATGTCCTCGTTCTTGTAGAACTTACAACTTCCAAACACGAGATAATTCATTATGTCTTTACTTGTTAGACGAGGAAGCCTTGACAAATCTTTAGTCCACGATTTTAGATTCTTTGGATCAGGGAGGATCTCTGTCGGCGTACTCAGCTTTTCAACAGCTCGTTTTGTAATCTCCTTCTTCTCACGTGCAATTCTTTCAACGACTGTCTCAACTCCCGTTCGTTTCGCATTTTCCACCCTGATCACTAGCTCCTCTTTTGTACCGGTTACTTTAAGGCCATTATTTCTGAGCCATTTTGGTAGCTCAGGCTTCCTCCAGCTTTTAAATTCATCGGTTTTAACAACGTTGTTGGTTTCCGCCATATTGTTTTGACCATCGCTGGAAGATCTGTACTTACCACAGCCTCGCTTTCACGATATTTCTGCCCAGTCTCCGTTGTGCGCGAATTATCCTGGGAAAGGACTATTGTTTTGGACACAAATTAAACTGGCCCAAATAAACTCTTGCGATGTTGCTCGGTGAGAGTGTGCAGCTCCGATTCTAGGCTTGGCATGGCTAAATATATATATGGCCTTCAACTTTTCTTTTTTTAATCGCTACATAACAGACTGGAATGGTGTTCCATCGAACATCATGCATGCACCTTCTTTAAGCAGTTTTAGTCCTATCTGTTACATTATTAGTGTCAATTTGAAATCAGATGTAGCTTGTGAGTGACAAGTATGTAATTTAATTAGGTTTGCTTTGGATTACTTCATGATTTTTAGTCTCAATCTCAAATCAGGGATGACTTGTAAGAGACAAGTATTTGATTTAATTAGATTAGGTTAGCTTTGGGCCACGTTTAAATTTCACCTCTTAGTTTTTAGAATGTGTAATATTAGATAATATTCTTTGTATGGGAATTTAGTTTCATCCAATTATTCTCCAGTCATGCACTTTTTTGTTTAGTATCAACTTAGTTGTATTCAAATGACAAAGTATTATTAAACTTAAAACTTAAAATTAAACTTAAAGTAAGCTCTTTCTCATCAATGTACACATCCTTTGGACTTCCTCCTCCTGCATACAGTCTTTCAATTAATTTTATTCGTAGCTGGTCACACCAATCTTGTGGGATGTTTGGATGACATTTGGCATTAATGTTTAATGGAATCTCTGATGTTTGATGAAGTATGTTAAGATCAAGTTAAGATGGCTAACGGATTTCCAGCACTTTTGCTTTGATGAATCACCTTGATAGTGGTATCAACCAAATGCCCAATATATTATTATCAAGTTGTTTGGTCTTGCACTTAACTGGCCAGAACAGCATGCAGCTGGATTTCTTTTTGAAAACACTGTAGGTGCATTGAGTGATGAGCTTAATGTTAGCAAGCAGTTTTTTTTTGTGATAGTAAGGTCAAGAAGTAATTGATCAAAATAAATATCTTGGTCTTAATTCATGGCATCTAAATATTTTTATTGATTTCCATGTATCTTTCTTTCATAATTTTTGTGAGGCATACGTATATCCAGAGGATACACAATTTCCGATTTCTGACTGTCTCATGGGAGGCTGTGGATAATTGAAATTGCATTCATTATGAAGTGATGATCTGAATCACTATATATCTGATGTGATACTGATTCCAAGGAGCAATCACCAGGCTTCTCCACCACTTTCTAGTGGCTCTAAACCATACCTAAGTAGCTAAGTATGTAACTAAGTTGCCTACAGTTGAACTGGGAAACAGACCTGTCCTTAGGTATTGCTCTAAGATGTTAAGAAATGTTTTGTTTTAAAAATTTATAGATGAAAACTAGCTTTGCAGGTTCTTTTTTACACAAGGTATTAAAGATTATTTTTAAAAAACCTACAAATTGTACCTCAATATTTTTATTTTGCTTTTTTAACATCTCCAAACTCAGTTTGGAAAGGAATTTTTATTACCTTACTCAATAGAACGCTTGTTTTTAGGAGGGGTGGGGGTCCAAATTCCTAAACGGGGATTCATATCTGCTAGCAGTTCTGGACTAGGGGGTCCAAATCTGATCCACAAGCAGATCTGGACTGGAGGGTGCAAATCCACGTGGGGTCCAAATCCACTGTGCCACTGGCTCAGATCACCTTTCCATACTATTTTCTACAGCATTGGGTCTGTAGCTTGAGTGAGGTCAGATGGGTGATATGACAAGCAGACTATATGTAAATGCCAGTAGAAAAAGAATGCTTTTGGAGCTCCGCTTTAAGGCTTGGCTAAATATATATATTACTCAATCAGTTATTAATTACAGCTGAACAATATATTTATGACTGTCGTAGAAATACTGTTCGACCATCCTTGAGGGTGTTCTGTACCAAGTTAACCTACGTCTATCAATTAGAATCACAGATTGCTAAATTGAACAACAAAGAGCCTGGACATATTATTAAATGGAGTAAATATATTAATAGCTTAAGTCTCGCGTAAGCACATTCTAGCAGTTAGTTTTCCCTTTGTAGCGATGCCTGTAGTAATTAATATACGCGATATGTTACTTTCGGGTAAACAACACGTAAGCAATACTGTCTTATTTCTAGTTTGTATGCACGCTTGTGTGTGTGTGTGTGTGTATGTGTGAGTTTGTAGGTAATTGTAATTATTGTAATGTAATTACTGTAAGTAATCTATATATGTAGTATTGTTAAATATCGTGTCATGTAAAGCAAATAAAAATTGTTAAAAAAAAAAAGTTTTCGTTGCATATGTGGCACTTTGTGGCGTTTTTGAAGCATATCCAATCACAGTTTTTCATTTTGAGAGGTTTCGGTGTTTTCAAAGTTTCACGGATTTGTTTTTCCAAGCGCAACAGCCTTTCGAGAAACTCTTCAACAGAATTTTTGTTGCCATCACAGCCTTGCCTGTATTTGACTACTGGAAAGATTTGGCGTCGCTTCTGACAAAGGTCATAGCAAACCCGCATGCAATGTGTTTGTCTGTTTTTTCTGTGCAGGCTGTTTTTTCGCGTTGGGCTTCGGGAATTTTTTCAATCAAAGCTTCAAAGTCGGCGTAAATAACAAATGGAGGTTTGATTTGTTTGAAGAAGTTTTGAAACTTCAGTGTGTTTTTGCCTTTTTCAGGCATTTCACTTCTTGTGGGGGTTCCATTCACACCATTGCAGTATTTCTGGTGGTTGGCAAGAATCTTTTCTGTTGTGAAGCTAATCAGGCACATTGTGCAGAAGTGTTTTTTATTACTGTCTTTGGTCTGGTCGTAAAGTAAAGCTGACAGCCTTTTCCAAAACAGTAGTGTGTTATTTCATCTTCACAAAGAAGCATCAAATTAATTCTTTTGATGGTTTTGTCCTTTCTGCTGATCCTGTGAACAATGACATCTTCATTTGCCCACCCAAATGCATTAATTGCAAGTTTAGAGTTTTCCTTCTCAAGTTTATCAAGTTGTTTCAGTGGTGTGGGAAATGTGATAACATCCCAGTTGATACCATCGTTTGTTGGATATTTACTGGGTCTTTGTGCATCTTTTTGTGCAGGAAACAAAGCCGCCCTCAAGGCTCATTTAAAAAATTCATTATCTCTGTTTTGCACATTGACAATTGCTTTTTTGCTGGCTAATTTTTTGGGTGTTTGAATAAAAGTGCCACCTCTCAATGTTTTATATCTTGCAACATTAACATAGGCAAGTGAAATTTTCTCAATAGCCCATCCTGATCCTCGCTCTGACCAATTATCTATTTCCCCGTTTATAATGTCTATAAATTCGTCAAATCTTTGGTCAAATTGTTGGTTAAGGTTTGCTTTTGAAAATACAAATGGTTCATCTTTAAAATAATGTCTTTGTGTTTCTTCTACCCTTCTACCGTTTTCATTTTGCCTTTCCCTTGTAAAATATACTTCTAAACCAAACTGTGCTTTTATGCTTCCAAGTTTATCAATTTCGTTATTTATGATATTAAAAGTTTTGTCGCGCATTATATTTTCAGAAAAACTAACAACATCCATCCTCCAAACGCTTAGCCAATCATTAAAATCAGTTTGTGAAACTTTGAAAGTGTCCCATGAAGGGACATCCTGCCCTTCGTCTTGAGCAGGAGCGGCTTGGCCGAAGAACTCGTTGAGGACTTCTTGCCCAATTTGTGCAGCTGCTATTCGTTTGTGTAGCCTGTGCTCCTTTTCTCTGAAAGGGGTTGTGGTATGGCGCAAATGTATCGAGGTTGCTTGGTGCCCGGATATATAAAGGAAAAAAGTTTGTTTGTTGTTTTTGCCTTCTTAAAACACACACATGTAATGTGAAGGTTTTGGTCGCTGCGAACCCTCGCAACAACATCTCATACAAAACCGAGGAGCATTGCGACGAGGTTTTGTATGAGATGTTGTTGCGAGGGTGAGCTGCGCCAGAACCCTCACATTACATGTGTGTCATGGCGGAAAAGGCGAAAAAGCGTAAACCTGGAAAGTTTTGCGCAGCTGGCGGCCGCGGTAATGAATCTTGGTAGTTTTTTTAGGAGATCTGCCTCGTATGGGGTGTCGGTCCCTTTTATGGATCATCGTTCTGGCACTATGCTTCCATTCCCTTTTCCTTGTAGTTGTAGGCGCTGCCATTAAATTGTAATAAATAAATAGTTCTTCGAGATTTTTATTCCACCGAACTAAGAAAACAGAGTGACGCACTCGACTGAGTACACAGCAATGACTTCACGACTCTTCAATATAACACAGGACCTTCTCTAGAATTCTAGTGAGAACGGCCCAACTTTCAAGTTTCTGCTACTTAAAGTAAATTATTTTCTCTTAAAATATTTCATAAAACACCAATTTTCATATTGGAGAAAATAAATAGCTTTGAAATTTCGATTCATGTGTACTTTAAAATAGGCTTGATTTCCACCTCTCACTCGAGTCCGGGAAACACACTGTTCAGCTTTTCTCAAAGTGTTTAGTACGGCTTTAGGCTGCATTCCATGGTACTGATACTGCATTGCAAGCTGTGCTGATGTCACGAACCCAGTAGAAGGTGATTGATTAGTTCCCAGGGTCATCTCTCTTCCTCGTTGCGGCTGGTCACGTGCCCATGGGTACAAATCGAATCCCCACAGAGGGTGGGTCCTCGAGTTAGTGGAGACAAAGTTTAACTTTCCTGCCCCTCCCTTCAATCATCTTTTCTGGAATCTGTAGAAATCTAGTAGACACGTGACTAGCCGCAACAAGGGTACTTCCTCTCGAAGGAGGAAGAGAGACTTGAGAGACTTGGGATTCATCTAGCACATAGTTTACGTCATCTTCGTTTTTTTGCGTACTTTTTGTCCTTGTTCGTCTTCATTTCCGCAAAAACTACAGCGAAATACCCGCAAGCTCGACGTGTCACAAGTCTCGTGAAAGTGCTGTTGCGTGAGCCGAGATGGTGTTGTTTCCGTAACATGACACGCAAGGACACCCGTTTTACTTCCGGTTTCCTCTGGTTGTGAAAAAAAATTCGATCACTAATCTACGTGTTATAGGTGCGCCATTGGAATGAGTTGAAAAGCTCAATTTTTCATACGTTGCCGTTGAGCCATAAACACAGATTCGTGGTCCTCGAACGTGCCAAACACTCCACTGGTGCAATGTAAATAATGTATTCTGCTCGCTAATGTGCGACGATGCAGCGTGCGACGTACAGCGGAGCGTTAGTTGGGGAAATGTGCGGTTCAAGTACCAAATACCCGGGCATAGATAGAGTACATACAACCGGGTCAATCGAGCGCCACGCCACAAACACCCTGCAGCCAGTTTTGCTAAATGTGATTTTAAAACTGAAGCAGAGCTGATATCAGAGCGAGGTCAGGTAAGGGTGAGAATACTTTCTTTTTGCTCTCGTGCTTAATAAGTTGTACTACATAGTGTTTTATAAAACAAGCTGCGTAGAAAAATGGCGACCGAAATTCCAGACATGGTATAAAAAAAACCTCGGTAACTAGGCTCCTTTATCATAGAAATCGACCTCTAAGACAAGGAGACTATATATAATAGAAAATAAAATGAACAAATCAATCAGTTTTTACCCGGGCAGTGGCTGTAGTACATGGTGTTAAGCACGCACACACCGGATTGCATCACCTAAGTCGCAAGGCAGGTAAAAATAAAACGTTTTACCTCTTGCCTCATAACTTAAATTATTAACCAACGGGTGTCAAAAGCATATAACGCTTTTTTTTTTTTGGCAAGCTAGACCTAATGTATAACACCCTACATGTGATTTTCTTGCTCTCGGTCTGATCTTTTTGGTATTTTAGCGGAGCTCCGGCGGCCCGAAGGGCCGCCAAGCAGAGCACGATACCTATAGAAACCCGTCAACTGCTTTTCTCATGGTAAAAATGGCTAGCGGTACTGCTCGTGGGCGCGTACGCACGACGACGTTGCCCAATAATTAATAATATCCTAAGAATAATAATAATCAATACTTGAGCCCAACATGGCGGCATACTCCACCTGACCAGAGCCTGACCAGCTAGTTTACAGCGCAAGAACAGCGCACATCTCTGATAGTTGGACATCCATGTATGGTCAATTGACACCTGTCAAAACAAGGCATCCGCTGACCAGCATCACGTGAGGATATCGCGGGCTCAAGTTTAGAACTCATCGAGGTGAGCTGCTTTTTTTAAGTTGACTGCTGACCAGGTACTGGCTTTCGATTGGGTCGCAGGCTCAACCCTGATTAACTTACCAAAACGAGACACCAAAAGCCAAACGAGGCTTAATTTTTCGCGCGCTTTCTCCCGTGCGGCAGCCGCGCGGCTCGAAATTTCTCATTCAGTTCATTCGGTTGGTTTCCTCATTATGAGGAAAACAATTTCATCTTCTTCGATCGAAGTTTGTGTTTTGATTCGCGTAAAAAGCATAACAATTAAGAACTTGTTAAAAGATCCTCCGGAAGGTGAATTTGCAAGTGCTAAAAAGCCGGGAGGCGTGAAAAACTTTTCTCAGGAAAGGCTTCAAACTTGGATCGATTGTGTGGTTGAAAACAAAATGATTTCACGCTTCGATGGCTTTGCTGTCACTTTACCGCGGCATCTTGCAGCTCACCAAGAAAGCAGATCACCGGCATTAATGGGAGGAACGAGTAGCTCAAACTCAGTGGAAGAAGTTCTTTCTTTGGACAAACCGTTTGCTTTCTGCGAATGCGTGTTTTTACTAAAGTGGAAGCTTGCATATTTTCAAGTGGTAGAAACCTCTACAAAACAGGGCACTGAGGTAAATTAAACAAATTGAAGCTTAACATTTGGTTTAATCGTTGTTACTTTTGTTCAAGAATGAACTTGTATTTTTCTCTCGACTGGTTATAAATAACAATCATCTCTACTCGTTATGTACGCAAAGAAGTAGTTGAATTGTTTGCTTCTTTTGTTACGCTGCTTTGCGAACGGGTATTTTTAATCTGCTTGGCTGACTGTTTTTCGACCTCGGTGCCTCGATAGGGTTAAGAAATTTTTGCCCTTATCTTATTAGCAGGTAATCGCAATAAGTCCTCGTAAAATTAAGGATTAAAGCTCCGGCTAAACGATCACACATTTTCATCCAACATCGTCAGTTGTCAAACATAACGTTGGGTAGCTAAACGCACAAACAAAATGTTTGACGAAACACTAGACAGATTGAGTCCACAGAACGATTTTTTGCGTATTATCGCTGAAATTTTCGACGTTATGTGGTTCATTTGATTGATTTTTACCGTTCGTGCACGATTTGTTTGTTGGAGTCGTTAAACGATCAAACATTTGTTCGTAATGCGAAATGTTGGATGAAAAGGTTTGATCTAGATCAAACATGGAAAGCTATTTAATGCACTATTGAGAGAGGTGGCTAAACCTTCAAACATGCTTGTCCAACGATGTTGAATGAAAATATTAGATCGTTCTTGGATTGCTAAACTTGTTTTCGAACAAACACACGCTTCGACTGTATTGTTTTCTTGTAATGTTTTGAGGTTTTTGTACCGCAGTCAATTCCTGTTGACTGCTTTAAATGTAAAATATCGGCGAAAGGAAAGCCATGCGGTGTTGCTCAATACCAGTAAAAATAATAATAATAATAATCGTGGAGCTCCGCTTTTAGGCTTGGCTAAATCTATATATTATGAAGTGATAAAGCAATCAGGAATTATATGGCGCATGTTGACTGGCCAAGATGAGGAATATCCATGCACTTTTGCCCTGAAATAATTCAGTAATAGCTAGTCCCCAAAGCAAACCGGGATGATAATATACGCCGCAGGATTCAAGAAAAATCTGTTACCCGACCCGGTTTTATGCTTCCTTCCGTTCCATACCTTAATTCGGCACCCTGAGATATAAGCCGAACTTTTAGGCTCAAGGGGCTGATATGCTGTATTCTGAAAGCTGTTTATGGAGGTTATTTTGCTGTTCAAGAATAAGAGAGGTCGTGGGAGGGGGTGGGGGGTGGGGTGGGGGACTTGTACGGTGCTCCCAGTAAGAAAAGGTAGTCTGCGTATAAAGATAGTCTTGATAACATGCTGGGGGAACCAGAGCATTTGCGGTCATTCCCAAAGGAGCTGGAAATAAAACAAGGCTGGATCCTTGAACATGTTTTGAGGATCGCGGATAAACTTGGGATTGAAAATATGTCGTGTTATATAACGGTTTGTCCATAAGATTGCCTTTAATTCCTTTGCTGGCAAAATTCGCGCTTTGAACGATCACCTATGACCGCAATCAATTCAAGGGCACGACCACTCAAAATGAGTGTTAAAAATCCCATTAATACGATAAGAAGCTTTGTAGGTTGAATGATAATTATTGGAATTATTTTCAAATCGAGCTCTTTCCGTAGCCCTGTCAAAGGTCTCGAAAGAGCGATCTGGTAGAGGTTACAAGGCGCCCGAACTATTTGTATCCAATGAAACTAAAGTTTATATTTTCATTAAATACTCAGGGAATTTGTTTAGGATTTTTCGAAATTTTTATATTTGCCACCCTTGGTCGATATTTACAGAAATATAAAGCGCTAAAACTTCGCCATCTTAAATTTCTCAACTTGCCGATAATTTCAGATCATTGTCAATCGTTATGGGATAAATTTCAGGCAAATATGTCATACATACATACACACACACACATACAAACCTACCTACATACATACACATACATACATACATACATACATACATTAAACACGATAGGGTTTAAAGCTCAAAGCTTGTGGAGTCGTGTGAAAATAATTACAATGAAGCGCTGTCTACATGTCTATTAAAACATGATAAAGACTGTGAAAATATTCAGTGAATTACTAAAATGAATTCACATTAGTTATCTCTAAGTAAATAAACTACAGTATTTAGACATAGAATATACAAAGGCATGGGCCGACTGTGCGCTAAAATCAAGTTCCTTAATGGTAGTATTCGCAGGTTGTATTACGTAGGGCTAAGGAATTGCCTCAGCACCTTGCGTTCAGGATTTTACTTACTTGTTAATGTTATCCAGAAAGAGCAAGTTGCTTTATTCCCAGATTCATCCTCAGCGTGGTAAACAATTTCGTACGAACCAGGTACAGCGAAAATGTCTCCAGAATGTCGGCTGGATATTGGAGTTGGAATAACACCGGAGTTGTCTGTAACATCAGGGAGAGGCCAACTGACACGAATTATTGATACTACGAGATCGGTCATATTGATGTCACTTGGGCATGTGATCACTGGAGGCTCATTGTCTAAAACTGAAGGTTAAATAACGAAATAGTATAAAATGTAATAAAGAAAATCACCCAATAGCAACTCGAGAAACTGACACGGGCAATTGCCTTACTACGAGTTTACTAGAAAGACATATGACACCTTTACTTAATAGATGACTGTTCAATATGAATGAGGAATCGTCCAATGGTCCTTCTCATTCTCGATGTTAAACAAGTACGTCTCTTTTTACCTTTCGGCTAACTTTATCGTAAATTATACACTTACAATACTCTATCGGTGCATTGCTGTGATGTTGCTGTTGGTATGGACTGAAAATTCACTGACAACTTACAGAAAATTTATAACAATTTTCAGCCGAGAAAAACTCATATCCCAGCTTTTAGGTTTATGTAAACTTGCCTGACGCTAATGTGAACATGCACTAGGTCTACTACAGCGAAATCCCCGCACGTTCGACGTGTCACGAGTCTCGTGAATGTGCTGTTGCGTGAGCCGAGATGGTGTTTCTCCCATACCGTGACAAGCAAACATATCCGTTTTACTTCCGGTTTACTTCTGGCTGTGAAAAAAATTCGATGACTGTTCTACACGTTATAGGTGAGCCAATGTAATGAGTTGAAAAGCTCAAAGTTGCATACGTTGCAGTTGTACCATGAACAATGAACACATATTCGTGGTCCTCGAACGTGTGAAATACTCCACTGGTGCAATGTAAACAAAAGGCCATATTGGCCTTCACTCGGCCTCGCACAAGTGGCAATCAGAACTTCACTGATTCCCCTACACGGCTGTAATCTTATGGCAAAGTTAAAATAACAAGATCTAAATTCCTTTCCATATTTTATTTTCACAATATGGCATCATGTTCGTCGTGTACAGATAGTAGCACTGCCATCTCTAATACAACGTATTTTTCAAGAATAGTCAAATATTGCTTGTGTTATGGATGTCTAGAAAACGATGACCCATAAAAACAACGAATGAATTGTGGCTTATGACTGCTTTTGTTGCCTCATATAGGTCCGCTAACTTGCATTAAAGACCATTACAGAACGGGTGATTTTTTTGCAAAAACGTTATCGGAATCTCAATAAAATGTGAGGAGAAAAAACTCAGCAGGGTGAATCTGATTGCAAATACGTCATTTAAACAGAGACATTGTAAAAGAGAGAGTAAGGTTTCTGCAGCCGGTTCTAGCTTCTGTTGGATTTCACGTCACGCAAGTAAAAAATAAAATTGGTTATCATTCAAAAGTAATGTCAAGAAATTGAGATATTGTACCAAAATAGTAAATAAAATACCTGTCAACGTCTCAGGGGTGTGTGATAGCCCATACTTGAGATTATATTCAGCAAAAATGAACCACTGAAAATTAAAGCGTCTAGCGTATCTGGAGATTAGTTTGGCCGTATTAAAACCTTTCGTCTAGCACTTGAACTTACAAACAATAGTATAGACACTTCTCTTCACATATGAGTTGTTCAGACCTCGAAAACGCAAGTTGGAACGGCCAAGTAATAATGCATTCTGCACTTTATCCCTGAAATAATTAATGGCTAGTCCCCACAGCAAACTGGGATGAAAATATGTGCTGCGGGATTCAAGAAAAATCTGTTACCCGACCC
Organism: Pachyseris speciosa; assembly: GCA_016490735.1. Taxonomy (NCBI): domain Eukaryota; kingdom Metazoa; phylum Cnidaria; class Anthozoa; order Scleractinia; family Pachyseridae; genus Pachyseris; species Pachyseris speciosa. The sequence goes on along the minus strand of JAEMWC010001073.1, from coordinate 101,282 downwards.
GGTTTTATGTTTTTTTCGGTTCCATACCCTAATTAGTCTGCACCCTGATATACAACCGCAACGTTTAGACTCAATGGGCTGATATTCTGTATTTTGAGAGCTGTTTATGAAGATTATTTTGCTCTTCATGAATAAGAGAGGGCAGGAGGTGGGGGGGGGGGGGGGGATGCTCATTTTGGACTTCTACGGTACCGTTTGAAATCAAGTACCACGTGTTGTTTTTGGCATTCGAATTTCGACACAATTTTTCTCGCGTGAAATCCTCAAACTTTTTTTAAAGATTTAAAAATCTGTAAAATATTCTAGTCCCAATCTATTCAAAGGCACGACCACTCAAAATGAGTGTTAAAATCCCTTTGATACGAGAGGGTCTCTTTCCGTAGCCCCGTCAAAGGCCTCGAAAACACGATCTGGTAGAAGTTATAAAGCGCCCCAGAACTTGACATCCCCCATATCACCTACATTTGTATCCGATGAAAGTAAAAATTTATATTTTCATTAATACAATACCTAGAATATATTTGGGATTTTTCGAAATTTTCATATTTCCCACCCTTGGTCGATATTTACAGACATCCGCTCTTAAGTTGCCGCCTGATATAAAGCGCTAAAACTTCGCCATCTTAAATTTCTCAACTTGCTGATAATCTCAGATCATTGTAAATCGCTATCGGATAAATTTCAGGAAAATACATCAACGGTGGTATTCGCAGGTTGTATAAAGTAGGGCTAAGAAATTTACTCAGCACCTTGTGTTCAGGATTTTACTTACTTGTTAATGTTATTCGGAAAGAGCAGGTTGCTTTATTTCCAGATTCATCCTCCGCGTGGTAAACAATTTCGTACGAACCAGGTACAGCGAAAATGTCTCCAGAATGTCGGCTGGATATTGGAGTTGGAATAAGACAAGAGTTGTCTGTGACATTAGGTTGATCCCAAATGACACGAATTGCTGATCCTGCGGCATCGTTTACAGTGATGTCACTTGGGCAGGTAATCACAGGAGGCTCATGGTCTAAAACGAAGGAAAAATAACAAACTAGTATAAAATGTAAGAAAGAAAAACAACCACATAGAAACTAGAGAAACTGACACGATTAATTGCCTTACTACACAGTCGTACTTGAAAGACTAATAACACTTTTACTCAATAGCAGACTGTCTAATATGAATGAGGAGTAGTCCGCTGGTCCTTCTCATTGTCACTGGTCACCAAGTACATCCCATTTTACCTTTCTGTTAACTTTTTCGTAAATTATATACTTACAGTACTCTAGTGGTGCATTGTTTGAATAAAATACCATTTGATCGTGCCTTTAGTGTTGACTGAGAATTCTTTTAATTTTGCAAAAGATACATGTGGTCCGGCTCTGTAAATTGATTTTCCTTTCCTTGCCGATTGTTTGTTACTGATACGTTTCAGTAAATGCAGGGCGAAAACTATTGCTTCCGTTGCATTACAGCTGTTGAGGAATCAAATACGTTTCTTACCTACAACCGCTCCAGCAATAAATGTAGTTAAGAAAAAGGCAGTAGAAAAACTTGCCCAAATCATTGTGCCCTGCTCAGTTCCACAGAAAATGATCCTTCACCACATTCGTTTGTAGGTAATACCTTAGCATTAGTATAATTATATCTTGTCAGCTCTTTGGATTGACGTCAGTGACAGTTAATCAGCATATTCTTTACCTAAGAAAATAATGAAGTCAATTGAGAATATTACGACAGCCAGGCTGATACTATGTGAAAAAAGTTGACTTTGCAAGACTCCAACACGACCGAAACTCGATTTGCACTTTCATTAATGTGCGTTTTATTTGTTGTCTTGTCCAAATCATCTTAATGGCGCTGTGGCTGAGTTGAATACGCTTTTAACCACTGAACGTGTTGCAGTTGAGAGTCAAGTGTGGGGACTGTTTCAGGTTTGGTATTTTGCCAGCTGTTTGGATTTACAACAATGAAAGTAACCTAAGATCAGCATATTCTTAACAATGACGGTTACATAACGAAATAATGAATGTAATTTACAGGACGCTATCAGGTATATTCAACTGATGCTTTCCTTCATTACTATGATCAGCTGAATTAACAGTCTTGCTGAACAGTTTTAACTAAAACTGAAATCCACTCAAACCATTTATCGCCATACAACGACTGCGGTGGTTATTGAAGCTAACAAAACAATTGCAATTAAAACTTGCTTAAGCCACCTAGCGTTGTGGTTTATGTCAACGTTAGGTTTGACGAACGTGCTTCGTTCGTAAACCTTACTCCAGGGTTATATTTTCAGCTGCTTGCGCTGATTATCACGCATAGCTAATATTGGAAGAGCGGCATATTCTTTACATAGGGTAAGAACAAGATTTATCATTGAAAATATAAAATTATCTGACAAGACGCGCCGCCCATTTTTAATTTTTGCTCTGTGCTAAATACGATTTGCTAAACAGAAATTAGTTTAGCGTGAGAAAAGACAAATCAAAGACCAAGTGATGGAAAAAAACAAAAATTGAGTTGTTTTGTATGATTCGGCTGACGAAAATTAAACCGCCGGTTGCTGTTGACAACCTTGCTGGAGCTTTCCTCTTACAGATGGAAATGTCATAAATTGTCCTTTGTTAAGTCAGACCTGCTCAGACACCCTCTTTTTCGAACGATGCGTTCAAAGCCTAGTGATTCATGTGACAATGCCGCGGCGGCTATTTTTTTGGACAACAACAAAAGAAGCTAATTAGACACCTTTGTTGTAGGCACACCGACATGGCGGCAATGACGTCACGTGCATACTATCCATAATATAAATCAAGGTGTGTAACTGTTTCGATTCTTGATGGAAAATGTTGAGGTTATTCAGCTGTGATGCTAAGGTGAAGATTTTGTGGAGCTATGCTAACAGCTAACAATTTGCCAAGGGAACACACTATAATTATAGAGCGAAGCAATATAATTATGTTCTGAAGTAATAAAATTCTAACACGTTTCGCAGTTATCGCTATGTGATTGAAACTTAGGCCCCGTCCACACGTATCCGCAGATTTTTGTATCCGCCATTTTTTTTTATGCGGATACAGAAATATCTGCGTCCACACGTAGCGTATACGAATCGTATACGACCGTCCACACGTATCCGATTCGTATCCGGACATCTCAAAGGATTAGTCAACAGAGCATGCGCATTACAAAGAAAGCTGAACCTGCGATAATTTTGGCGCTAAATTCGCGGCTTTCTTGTTTGTTTACTTGAGGTTTCAACACGTGTGAGCTTGAAGAGCGAAAAAAATTCCTGTTAAAAAACACCATAAAAAATGTCTCAATTAAGAGAAGAACAGAAAAAAACAAAAGACAACTCATTTGTTTGGACGGACGATGAAGTATTGCTGCTTCTTAAAGTGACATTGGATTACAAAACAGCAAAGACTATGGAAAATATCGATTGGGAGTCGTGCCAAACCAAATATTCTGACATTTTAGATCTCTTCGATGACCAATATCCTTCACAAGAAAATGCTTCTTCAATTGAGAAAGATTACCCACATAAGAAAGGGGAACTAACTAAGTCAATTTTGACTTCCAAGCTGAAACATATTCGTTAAAAGTTCCGTCAGGCTGTTGACAGTGGTAGAAGGAGTGGTCATGGCCGTGTTGTTCTGTTATACTTCGAGCAATGCGAGTTAGTCTGGGGTGGTTCGCCTGCCACAGAAACCATACCGTCGGGTGTAGAATCTACAGATATTGATGATACCAATACTACTCCTGAATCTGTTAGTACTAACTCTTTTGAC
>JAEMWC010001073.1:30000-92500 GCA_016490735.1 Pachyseris speciosa | reverse complement strand
GAGATCTAAAGAATAGCTAAAGAATGGATGTCTAAGTCATATGCTTGCTCGAATACACAATAAATTGTTGAATCTATCTCCCACTCCGCGCCTTCGGTCAAAATATGACATTTTCCTTGCTTCTCAAACTCACTTTTGTCAACAAAGCGCAATATTTCACGCGGAACGCCGTATTCAATTTCTTGTGATCAAGCGCGCCTGCTGACTTTGCGGACGTCTCGGGAAACAGACTTCCGTTACTGTGACATCTAAAAATTTATTAACTGAAATTCACATATCCCAAGGGCCAAACTAGGCGTTTCCCTCTCTGTCCCTAATTTTCTCTTGCTGACCCCGATGAGGTCTTAACTTGAGCCTGCGATATGGTCACGTAATACTGGTCAGCGGATACCTTCAATTGACAGGTGTCAATTGGCCATAACATTGACGTCCAATATCAAAAGATGTACACAAAACGCGGGTTACGGCACACAATTACATTTCACATCGCATACACGGAGGGGCGGACGTACGGGCGGACGTACGTACGGCGGCCAAAACCCAATTTGCTCGAGCAGATGGGCTAACCATGGTGTTCCGCGCTGAAAAAATCCCAAACCGCTTTAATTCGCAAAAAATACAATTTTTATTCATGAAATTGGTCTGAATTTCAAACAATTTCAAAGAAACAGTACCGGCGGGCAAAAGCTCCTATTGGTTTCATCTTCCTCACATAATTAGAAGACTTCCAAAACTTCAGGATTGTGTAAAAGGTTTAAGCAAAATTACTTTATAGGCAAAAAGTGATATCAAAATAAGCCTTTCTCTTTGACAAGCTAATAAAGCGAAGTTTCCTGTTGAATATTCTGAAACAATCTGGGAAAACAGCCGAAAGTTAACGATCACGAGGTCGGGGACGTCGCGTGGTAATTATTATTCAGTACAGCTCAAGATAAACATTAATTGTTGATGTACAAGGGCCCAAAAAGCACCAAGATTCAAATGAATAAGAGTTTAATTTCAAAAATCTGTATGCTCTTATTAAGAACTTGAATTCCTCGCTATCTAACTGGAGGTTATTTTAACTTTGGACACGTCACTTCTGTTTTATGCTCAATATAACTACACTTGTTTATCAATATTCTTGCTGAAGTAAGGCCTTCTATTTTGTACATTCCAAAGAAACTGACATTTAAGGTCAAAATAATTTAGCTATAGAGCAATAACTTACACACAGAAGTAGCGGCTGATCATCGAACATGTTTACTTTGGCCGTTGTGCTCCTCGCAGTCTCCCTCGCAGCCGGTTTTGGGGATGTCACGCAACTCTCTTCCGTGACACCACCAAAGAACGGCTGCGAAGGAGATCAGCATCACAACGGCCAAAGTAAAAATGTTCGAAAATCAGTCGATACTTCTGCGTGTAAGTTATTACTTAATAGCGTAATTCATATGACATTAAATATCAGTTTCTGCGGAATGTATAGGCAAAATAGAGGGCCCTACTTCAGCGAGAAGATCGATAAACAAGTGCGGTTATATTGAGCACAAAACAGTAAAGTAACTTAAGAGCTTAGCGAAGAATTGAAGTTCTTAATAAGAGAATATAGATTATTGAAGTTAAAATCTTTGTCATTTGTATCTTGGTGCTTTTTGGGCCCTTGTACATCAACAATTACTGTTTATTTTGAACTTTACAGAATAAAATTACCATGCGACGTCCCCGACTTCGTATTCGTTAACGTTGGGCTGTTTTCCCAGATTGTTTCAGAATATTCAACAGAAAACTTCGTTTTATTAGCTTGTCAAGGAGAAAGGCTTATATTGATATCATTTTATGTCAATGCCAAGTGATTCTCGTGCAACTTTCTTCGCTTTTATTACATTTGTTTCGCTTTGTTTACATTCCACGTTCTGTCGAGCGTGGGGTCCGAAGTCATCTAGTTAAAATTTTAGTACACGCCAGCGTTTAAATTTGCAGAGCTTAAACTTCAGTTCTTATGAATAAAATTGCCTTTCTTTCATGTGGTATAACTGCTTTTTCAATTTGAATTATACCAGGATCGATTTAGGGCGGCTAAAGTTGGGCGATATTTTCACATTCAAAACAACATACAAAAATGGGGTAAAAAGTATACTATAAAGTAATTTTGCTTAAACCCTTTACACAATCTTGAAGCTTTGGAAGAATGTGAGGAAGATGAAGCCAATAGGAGCTTTTACAATTTCATGAATAAAAGGAGATTTATTTCGAAAATAAATGAATTTATGCTGCTTGATTCATATTTAGTCCCAGTTCCCAGTCAAGGTATTTCCGGTAATCCGGGACACTAGAACTACACATACTTAACCGTATGATGCGCTTTCCAAGTCCTCTTTTTCTCGAAGCGCACACGAGTGAAGAAGCCTCTTCCAGTCCACACTGAAGTCGCGTTATTCGAATACAAGGACAAGTTAAGTATCCATTTTGTTCTTCATTTGTAGACATGGAAGATTACGTTCAACGCAACAAGGCTACACCTTCTCTTCCAACCACATTATTACTAGGCCATTCGTTTGTTCGAAGAATGAGAGATTTCCTGAACAACGATACCCAGAATCAGCACTTTGATCTACCGAACTCAGCATTAGTCCGGCTGTTAGGAAACGGTCGTCGCACAGTTGAGAAACTATTGCGCTTCGATCTACCAGCTATTAGGGAAGTGAGCCCGGACATTTTACTTTTAGAAGTAGGGCCTAATGATCTATGTGACCCCTCGGTAGTTCCCGAGACCTTAAGTGAAACTATCTTTGCCTTCGTGGAATTTGTTACAGAAGGAGATTAAGTAACGCTTCACTGTCATATGCCAAGTGGTCCCACGCTTGAAGCCCCCCTTCACCGCCTATAATTCGAAAGCGAGAAAGTTGAACAAAAGCCTGCGGATCGCGGTATCAAATTACAGTTTTGTTAAAATTTGGCGCCATCGAGGGCTTCACAACCCCTCAGGAAATATTTACCTTCGGGATGGAGTGCACCTAAACAATCGAGGTCACAAGGCTCTTTACCGAAACTACCGTGGCGCAGTGCTTTATGCTTTGAAACAAATCCAACGGAACAGGCGTTGAAAAACTCAGCCCCTTAGGTTAGTCGCTACGTCGTCCCATGCTTTTAATGTTTATCCCGCTTAGACTTGATTTCGGTACAAAGCGACAAATACGTGCCATTAGGCGGTGCCAATAGCATTTTCTGCCCAGTGATGGGTGGGTTTATATTATCCGCAATCTTGCGCGGAACTTCAGTTGTGGTATTTATGTTCATTGAGGAATGTCAGACTTAATTTTCTTATCATTCTGTGGTGGTTCCCGGAACACTGTTCTGACACTTGTTTTATTCTCACGGAATTTTCTTACAAAACGTCGACGAGGGGCTCATGGGTTATCCAATCGTCTTGATAATCCTGTTACCCATCGCTAAGTGCCAGCAGCTGATGGTCCCCGAGTTGACGCCGGCTCTTCAGAGAACTCTTCCCAGCTCGTACGGAAAATTTACGAAGGCGCATTGCAAGGAATTGCCGATGCCGTGGCCGAAGCCGTCAAGAAAAGCCTCCGCGAGGCGAGACTGGCCCCATAACACCCAGAAACGTCCGACCTTCCCATACAGTTTGTTCCGGACCCGCCTCCTTCGACGACCTCCACCGCTGTACAAGAGGCCGTTAGTTCCAATGTCAACAAGTTAACTGGCGGTATTATACAAGTCTCTGAACCAACGACAGGAGTAAGAACTCTTCTAGCGCAGTCCCTCTGGCATCTAGTGTACCAGAGCGCATTAAAAGTAAGTTCTTGGCGAATGAGTACATTGATTTTTCAAATCTACTAATTAATTCTAAAGACGATAAGAATTATACTTTCCAGATACAAAGTAATGAGAGCGGGCAACAAGTTCTGTCCATGGTGCCTAGTCAGAAACGTCCCCTAATTCAAATGGACCACTGCGCTCCAAATTTTCGTCGCCATTTTCATCCAAAGATTTCCGCAGGATTCTACTGCTCTTATGAAATACGGGTCGGTCGTACGGGAGTTAGCTGCCCAGTCCACCAATTGGCGCTTCTACGACGAGAGTTTTCGCCAGTTGAGACAACAGCAACTTATTTCGTGGGAAAATATTCATAGCGAGCTGTGGTTACGAGCACACCACCAGCCGCAAAAATTAAATGTGCCTAACCGAGGAAACCACAGTAGGTTCCGCAAGTCAGGGGGTAGAACGGGCAATTCCCCATTTCCCAAGGGCTTCTGCTGGAAATTCCATAATGGGGCCTTTTGCAGTGGATGCGCGTTTAAGCACCAATGTTTTAAATGCGGAAACAGTCACCCCATTTTTCGCTGCCAGCAACAGCAAAAGCCACTACCGGGCGGACCAAGAACATTCACAACATGCAAAGCAACTCTCTGCTGCCACAAACAGCGACACCGAGCTCGCTCTTAGAGAATTCATGCGTACGAAGCTGAAAATCCTGCCAGTTGATGAAGAACAGATTCGTTTTGACAGAGTTCATAGAATTACGAAGCGAACACAATCAAATGGCCGAAATTCTCAACCGCCGCCGATTATAGTTAAGCTGACGGATTTTCAAGACAAAGTTTTTATCAAATCCTTCATCAAGAATCTCCCAAGAGGTACCGGATTTGGAATATCCGACGATTTCCCTAAAGAGGTCTACGAAATACGAAAGAAACTATACCCGGTACTAAAGGCAGCCAAGCGCGAGAAGAAGGCTGCATACCTCAACGTCGAAAAGCTGATCATCGACGGTGCTCTTTACCGTGGTGAAGAAACATTACAATTTTCCTTCTATGGGCGCTTAATGGACAATTAAGGTAGAATAAGCTCTAAATTCTAGTTTGCTTTATACTTCTTAACCACCTGCTTAAGAGCTGCGACTTTCCACGCTCTCCATCCAGTCAAAGACCGCACAAAGCTTTAGGTAAGTCTGTATAGTTAGAATTTTGTCGTTTCTGTTAGTATGTCTTTCCTTTTAAGCTTGTTCTTCTATCGTGTTTGTCAAAGTTGTTCTGTTGTTAACAGCGCAATTAGAATCAAGCCTTGTCATGCCGAATATCAGTCGTACCGTGAGCACAGTATTAAGACAACTTTGTTATTGGTTATTGCTTGGATATCACATCTATCTCTGGATCAGAAACTAAATGTATAAACTGTTATCACTTAACGTAAGAGGGCTAAACAGTTCGAGAAAGCGAAGACAAATTTTTCGTTGGTTACATCAGCAACAATCGGATATCATTTTCTTGCAAGAAACTTATTCCTCACTGGAATCTAACAAAAGATGGGAAATGGAATGGGGAGGCAAAATCGTGTCCAGCCACGGCTCTTCTCATAGTAGAGGAGTTATGATTTTATTCAAACCACATCTTGACGTTAACTTCAAAAAAAATTACTGCAGATAATTATGGCAGGTGTATTTTAGCCGAGATTATTATTGATGGTACCAAAATAGTTTTGGTTAACGTTTATGCACCAAACGATGCAACCCAACAAGTTGTATTCCTCAGAGACCTTTCAAAAGAATTCCTAAGTCCGTACCCAACGACAATCTCGTGCTAGGAGGTGATTTGAACTGCACAATTAGCACTTTAGACAAAAAAGGTGGTAGACCAATTGACGGGAAAAAAGCTTCTCTCAATGAGCTTCAATCGTTAATCAAAACCCACAATTTACTCGATTCCTGGCGCTTCAAGAATCCAGATCAACTGAGCTTCACATGGGCTAACCCATCAATGAAAGTACAGTGTAGACTTGACTGCTTCCTTATTTCAAAGCAGCTAAAAGACCGCGTGAAAGAGTGCAAAATACTCCCAAACATTTATTCAGATCACTCGGCCGTTGCTCTCTCCTTGTTCCTTAACGAACGTGAGCTCCCTCGGGGACCTGGGTTCTGGCAGTTTAACAACTCCTTGCTCTCAGATACTAATTACGTGGAACTGTTGACATTTTAAAATTACAGAGTTTGCAAAAAAGCATGAGCAGGTCAGCGACAAAGGGTTGTATTGGGAAATGATTAAAATGGAAATTAGAGCTTTTACGATAGCATTTTCAAAGAAGAAAGCTAAACGCAAACGTGACGAAGAACCAACTCTTTTGTCGGAAATGATGAGATTACAGACCCAACTCCAGACATCATACAGCGATTCTCTTAAATCCGAACTGGAGAGAATAAAAACTAAGCTTTCAAAAATTACAGAGATCAAAACACGAGGAACAATTGTGCGCAGTAGAGTGCGCTGGTACGAGCATGGCGAGACGAATAGCAAATATTTTTATAACTTAGAAAAAAGTAACCAAAAAAAAAAGAAACATATAACGTCCTTAGTAATCAGCGATGGTGACAAAATCACGAACCCCAAAGACATCCTCGAGGAGGAAGAGCGCTTTTTCAAAGAAATTTATACGTCAAGAAATAAAGATCCCAACTGCCCAATTTTCAACGATTTCTTCGAAACAGAAAATTCATTATCAGAAGAGATCGCGAAGACGTGCGAAAGTGATATGTCTATTAATGAGTGTGAGCGCGCGTTAAAGATTATGGAAAACAATAAGACTCCTGGAACGGATGGGCTCACCCCCGAATTTTACCGCTACTTTTGGAACTTACTAGGCTCGTTTATGGTAAGCAGCTTTAATTACGCTTTTCAAAATGGAACTCTTTCTATCTCTCAACGCCAAGGGATTATTTCTTTAATCCCGAAAAAGAAAAAGAAAACCGAATATTTAAAGAATTGGCGACCTGTATCATTACTGAATGTAGACTATAAAATAGCAACGAAAACTATTGCTCTGCGCTTGGAAAAGATCTTGCCACATTTAATTCATCCCTGCCAATCCGGGTATGTTAAGGGAAGGTTCATTGGGGAAAGCATTAGGCTAATATCAGACACAATGCATTTCACTAAACAGAAGAATATCTCAGGGGTAGCTGTGTTTTTAGATTTCGAAAAGGCTTTCGACTCGATTGAGTGGGATTTCATTCATAAATGCCTCGAAACGTTTAACTTCGGTCTTGACCTTCGTCAATGGATAAAAGTGTTCTATAAAGATATCTCTAGTTGTGTTTTGAATAACGAATGCGCCTCAAAACACTTTTATCGAGAACGTGGAGTGCATCAAGGTTGCCCACTTTCCGGCACCCTGTTCGTTATTGCTATTGAGTTACTTGCGCACAGTATTAGACGCTCAAAAGAAATAAAGGGTATTACCATAGGTGAAAATAAAGAGGTCAAACTCTCGCAGTATGCAGATGACACAACTGTACTTCTTTCTGATGTCCAATCAGTGTCAAACTTATTCGATTTATTGTCGCTTTTGGAAAAGTGCTCTGGCCTGAAAATAAATCGAACAAAATCTGAAATGCTATAGCTTGGCTCCATGCGCTACAGGAAAGATGCACTCCTTGATCTCCAATGAGCGGTGAGCCAGTTTATGCGCTTGGAGTGCATTTTACATATGATCTAGAAGCGTCTGAAAAGAAAAATTTTTTTTGAAAAATTAGGATCGTTAAAGAAAACATTGCATATATGGTCCCAAAGAGACCTTACTATCTTTGGTAGGATAAATATAATTAAAACAATAGCACTTTCAAAACTCGTCTTTATCTGCAGCGTCATGGACACCCCTAAGGACTTCAGCAAAGAAGTAAATAAGATCACTTTCGATTTTATTTGGAATCACAAACCTGCCAAAATAAAAAAAGACTACCCTGTTCAAGCAAAAACCAGCTGGTGGCCTCGACATGAAGGACTTTTCTCTCTTTGATAAGGCGCTTAAGTTAAACTGGGCTAAACGGTTATGTTCTAATTCGGATGCTCCATGGCAGTACATACCAAAATTGCTCCTTGCCAGTGTTGGCGGAACTGAATTGTTTAAATGCAATTATGATTATAATCTCCTTGACCTAGACAACCATCTTCCGGCCTTCTACAAACAAATTGTTTTTTACTGGCAAAACATCGCAACAACCACGCCCAAAAATAAAAATGAGGTTCTCTCACAGACAATCTGGAACAACCGATTTATAACTGTGAACAGGAAAATGGTATACTTTTCGCATTGGTATCGTGCAGGAGTACAACAAATCTCGGACCTTTTTGACTCCTGTGAAGGCCGTTTCCTTCCGTTTAACTCTTTTTGCAATAAGTTCAACCTAAAATGTAACTTTTTACAATAATATAGCATTCTTTCTTCTATTCCTCAAACTTGGAAGAAACTATTGCAAGAAGGTTCTGAAAACCCAGTTACGCCTTCCACCTCAATTGGTTCACTGACATGCAAGACAATATATGGAATGCTGTTAAACCTTGAAGATCTACCTCCGCCCACTGCTGAGAAAAAAACTTTTAGCGTGCGGCATCGAGATGAATGACTTAAATAACATTTCCCTCTCACCTTTCAAAGCCACAAAAGAAATTAAATCAACGATGTTCCAATATAAAATTATTCACCGAATTTTACCAACGAATAGCTTGTTGTACAAAATGAAGAAAGTTGCCTCGCCCTGCTGCCCCTTTTGTCCTTCTGAGTGTCAGACCATGTGGCATTTGTTTATATATTGTACGCAGTCAACTTCATTTTGGAATAGGTTCCAGGAATGGTATTCAATCTCTAGTAATACGAAACTGCTTCTGTCAGAATTAGAGGTTATGTTCGGAATTACTCGCTGTCACACTTATTGTTTAGCCCTCAACCATCTCATTATTTTAGGTAAATATTTCTTATACGTCAACGCTTTAAATGCCATAACGCATCAATTTGAGGATTTCGTCTCACTTGTGCGTGAAAAAATAAATTTAGAGAAATACCTGGCAGTCATTTCTAATAAGGAGAAAGAATTCAAGAACAAATGGAAATTTTTTCTGTCTTTATAATATTGTATTTTTTCCTTTCTATTCTTGGCGTTTGTAAGTAGTGTAAGTATAAGTGGTAGTGTAGTGTACGTATGTACGTTATTATTATTTTTTTCGCTCATTAGTTGCTGTTGTTTGTCCGTAAGCAGTGTAAGTACCGTTCTGTAAGTAGTGTAAGTATCGTATTGTAAGTAGTTTGTAAGTAGCCCGAGTTCCTTTTTGTCATTAATGTAACTAAATTCGTGTAAATGATGTAAGTAATAGTGTAAGTAGTACTCTTTTTGTTGAAATAAATATATTTGTTAAAAAAAAAGATTAACAAACAGAAGTCGAAAGATAAAGGTTTGCTATCTTTAGTGAGGCAATTAGTCCTTTTATGTTGAGAAAAACTTTTCCGATAAATTAACGAAGTTAAAGAAAACTTTAAATGTTTGGTCCAAAGGGACATTTCAGCCTATGGTAGAATAAATATCGTAAAAATGTTAGCTCTTTCAAAGCTCACTTTTGTCTGCAGCGTCATGGAAAAGCCGACACACTTTACTTGACTATATTTATTTGACTTGGCTTATTTAGCACAGCTATTCTAGGCGGGCTACTTAACTGACACTATTTAATAAGCTCGCGCACACACACACACACACACACACACACACACACACACACACACACGCACACGCACACGCACACGCACACGCACACGCACACAGGAAAGAGAAAAAATAGAGCAATAATGATGAGAGTTATAACAAAACCAGTTACGCAGATATAAAGATTGCTACATTACATTAACCTGAGGGAAAAATAAGGATAGAGATTCAAAAAGTCAAAGAGAAGCTAATTAAGTAAAATGCAAATATGAGCAGAAAGGTCAATATAGCGCAAATCAACATTCATCTCCTCAGTTTCAAGAATCTTCAAAAGCAAGTGAGTGCTGAGCAGGTAAATAATGTTATATTGGACTTCATATAGAATCACAAACCAGCTAAAATTAAAAAATCGACATTTATTAAACCCAAAAATGAAGGAGGATTAGGAATGAAAGATTTTACTATTTTCTACAATGCGCTAAAGCTTAACTGGGTAAAACGTTTGTGTTTGGATAACGAAGCCCCATGGAAACATATCCCAATCTTTCTTCTTGCAAACGTTGGGGGTGCACTCCTCCTTAGTTGCAACTACGATTATAAACTTCTCAGCTTAAGTGAACACCTCCCCACTTACCACAAAGAAATCATTTCACGCTGGCAGAAAATCATAGCGAGTACGCCTCAAACTAAAAATGATGTCCTTGCCCAAGTAATTCGGAACAACAAGTTCTTGACGGTTGACAAAAAGTCTGTGTACTTCCCACGTTGGCATCGCGCAGGAATAGTAAGGATCTCTGATTTATTTGACGAAGCAAAGAACTGCTTTTTGTCTTTCGACTCCCTCTGCGGCAAATTCCAAACAACCTTTAATTTCATACACTATTACGGCCTTCTTTCCTCTATTCCTCCCGCCTGGACGAAATTACTTAACGCGAACAGTCTTTCCTCCAACGCCCACATAAACGTCGCCGAGTCGCTGTCTTGCCAAATCCTATTCAATAAAATGTTAGCCCAAGAGAACTTACCTCCCTCAACAGCTGAAAAGAAATTAAGAGGCAGTCTCTGTACATGTAAAAGCGGTGCGATGCTTCTCGGGTCAAAAAAATCGAATTCCTTCAAACTTTGCTCATGAATCCATCTTAGTCTAAATGTAATCGAGACCACCTTAGTTTTTGCAAATATTGCAAAATAAATTTTTGCGGAATTAAAATCGCGTTAGCCAGCTAAGGCCCATTTTCAGCGGTAGCAATAACCAAAAATAGCACAAATTGCCGAGCTCGCCGTTTCGCAATATTCTAGTTTCAGGAGCTTTGCTCGTCTCGCATGCTAAGATCAATCCTTAACAAGTGTAAAACACCCATTTTCTGATGTTTCAACAGTCTTTTATATTGAAAATTAAAGTTTTGTTCAACAACTACTCCGCCGCTGGAGCTCTGCGCAAAAGTCCCACATCTTCTGTTCAATATTTCAATTCAGGTCAACTAAAATAACGTGGAAAAGCATGGGAATACTAAAAAATGCTACGGTTTAAGCGAGCTTTTAGCACAGCCGGTCGACAAATTATGCACATTTTCGAAAATGATTGCCAACAATGCACAAAGTACGGCCTCAATAGTTAACGAGCTTTGCATCGCTAACTCGAGATTTGATGTTTAGATTGAGTTCATTGGAGTTGTTTATGACTTATAACACGTAAAAACATCATTAAGGAAAGAAAAATACTAATCTTGACTCAGATAAACGCAGATAACAATGTACTTGACTGCCTTTTTGTGTATACCTCTATCACAACGAAAATTATAACGTCGTGCGAAGTAAGGATGGCTCTTGAAAGATCCAGACCTATTAAATATAATTTCTTTATAGTACTCAAACAAAGTCCTTTGAAGTTGGATAAAAGTGACGTGTAAACATATAATTATTTGGTGACGTGAGCTGATTTATTCAAAATTCCTTTCTCTTGTTATTGATGAACCACAAGTTTTCAAGAAATCTCCTGGACTAAAACCTACTAAATTTACTAGGTGGCATGAGAGCATACGAAACTTACCTGTCCTTTTATGTAACTCGCCGTCGCGCCGCAAAGTATAACACTACGAGGGTCTTGCTGTTTGCATTCATGAATTGTGTCCCGTAACCCCACGCACTTTTTTTAACCGGTCTGTGGAAAATTAGAAAGGCGTACATTTACTTTGAAAGTACTGATTTGTTCATTTTGTGTTCAGAAAATTCAAGTCGGGTAGCTCTTTTTACTGGCGTAAATGCTCCTTCCCCCAACTTTGCTTCCTCTTTCGGTTGGTCTACACAGTCGACCCAAGCTCAAGACACGAACACGAACACGAACGTGACTTTTGCTTTCTTATTACAAAAAAGGCATTTACGAATGCTTGTTTTGGAAGCCAACGGTTTTATTTTAAACGGCATGAACTGCAATGTTCTGTGAATAAAATTGACTTATCTTGTTGCAGTTTTGCATTCTTTTTTGTTTGCCCGCGTCTCAGGTCGTTTTGAAGCATTTTCGGCGAGCAAGGGCTTAATCGTGTTCCACTAAAATTGTAGAAAAACTGCAATAAATTCCCCGTGACAACACAATACATGCAGAGCTAATAGAATCCGAGATCGGGGCCCTCGAACAATTAAATCCGAGGGATTGCTCGATTGCAAGGTGAAACACCTATTGAGAATAAATACACTACTGGTAACTAATTCTGTTTTTTTTCCAATGAAATTCCAGGGAATTTCCTGTCTTTTATCTAAACATAAGGGTGCCAAAGAAAACAACTAAGCACCTCGGTAGGCTTCCTTGGTGATTATTTGTTTATCTATGCTGTCAGCTGAGTTACTAGAAAATTGCACTTGATCAATACATTAAAAAAAAAAGAAGTCGCCCAAAGTATGAACTGGTTATTTTTCCAGGAGGCCGCAGTATATAGTCCTAAATAGTTACTGGCAACGGGTCTTACTCGCTCATACAAGAGCATTCTCGAACCATTTCCGACAGTTTCTTAACTAAAGCAGATTTAGTTTCTCTTGTGTTAAATGAAATGTTTACAAATTTCCCTGAGTATTTTTACTTTGAACGATGAAATTTTGATTTTATATGCCATCTCGCAAAGGTTATAAACATTATAAACATCAGTGGATACTTGACAGCTTTTGCAGCCACTACAGCTTCACTGTTTACCTCGAACAGTCGTTCGTCTGTTTGGCATGCATACTCTTCAGCCTCACTATCGTCCAGTTCATCGTCATCGTTATCTCTCGAGGATTCTTTCAAACTTGATTCCTTTCTCATAGCAGAAATTCGCCAGAAAAATGCCTGCATTTGAGCCTTCGAAAGCCATTCGGCTCTGCTAAACGTTCGTGTGCCATCTGTACTGCAAACCTTACGCATGTCGCTCGCTACTTATGCGGGATCTTCTTTTCTCCCAGTTTCTTTCCCACTGTCAAACTTTTTTGTAGATACTAGCGGACGTTGTCAGAAAAGCGCGTTTGTCCGCTTCTAGACTTGTGAAGTGCCCAGCCATTTGAAGTAAGTTACCTTCCGTTGAGGTTGCAATTTCAACTTCACTATCGGGGTGAGACTGTCTCTTCGTATCCATCGGGATGTTCTGAAAACGATGAACCCAGTCGATTCGTAATTGTCCATACAGGCTCCTTTGTACTGCCCTACTGGGCTGTGATGTGCAATCACGTTACGATGAGTTTCCAGCTCTGAACGACTGTGGAATTCCTCTGAGCATTGGGAATTGGGGCATTCAAAGGATTCACTATCCTTGTCAATTGTCCCTTGTTGCGTGGTTGTTCTATTCATGTCTCTGGTTGAGATTGTAAAGAATGGTTTTTCCTCTGTGAGGCAGGTAGCTTGTTGTGGACAAAGTACAATAGTACCCCATGAAGTCAGCTTTCCAATTCCCATATTGTCAGCCTTCCACATTCGAAGCCCATCAGGAGTAAACTTAAAATAGTACAGAGAACTGATCTTCTTATCTGCTGTCGTTCCCCGAACTGGCCTTTCTTTTAGGGCAATCTGCATATCTTAAGCCGTGACAATATCGTGGCCTTCGTTGCAATAAAATCTAACTGTGGCTTTCATCGGGCAAGGTATCCTGTCGCACATGTTGTTCCCATACTGCGGCTCAAAATAATTATACCTCACAATCTCAATTCCTTGACGACTTCCAATGTCTCTTAGAGACGCTAAGGGGCTGCTGTTGTGGTAGCACCCAGCCTCGCCTGATCTCAGATAGGCCTTTGTGATGAGTGGATCACTTCTTTTGATGACAGACATGATCTTCTACGTTCACTAAACGGCGTACGTCAGGATGTGTCTTAACGCACTCCACAAATGTCCCTTTACCCAGAACCAACAACCTTAAAAGGAGTTTTAGCTGTAGAGGTGCAACTCTCTGTAACAGTCTACCCTGCAATCTAAGACAAGCGAAATCTCTAGACATTTTTAGGCAATCGTTAAACCTTCATTTTGTTAATTAAGTTATACACACGGCATTCATGGAAAACAGGTCTAGTTCAGAGTAGTATTTTTTACGGTAGAGACTTTTTAGGTGTGTATTTATCGTTATTAGGAATTATTATGTAGTTGTATTTTATATTGCAATCACCTGATGAATTTTTACCGTGTTAAAATAAAGATTTTGATATTTGAGATTTGAGATTTGAGATTTTCGAGGATTGAAAGTACGGTGAACCAATCCTGGCTACAACTGTTGAAGAAGAAAGCATAAGACGAGACTTCTAGCTTCTCTCCTTTCCTGGCAACGACACTGCATATGTGCCAATTTATACCTCTTTTCGCAAACCACTCCGACTGCTTTTCGCGAAACTTCATTTGCAAAACCTTCATTCCCCAGTCTGATATTATAAAAACTTCATCCCCTTGTAAAGAAAGCAAAATATTTTGCTTGCTCTGTTCCTGATTATATGCCCGCATAATGTGTGCCTTCAACTCCTTGACCTTTACTTCAGCGGTGACTGCGCCATGTTGAAGATCGTCTTCTTTCTCTTTATCATTTATCTTGGAAGAGTACTTAGCTATTTATGTACTGTTTTCACAACAACCTGTTGCCTCCATTGTTTGTCAACTTGTTTCTTACAAATAGTCAAATTCATAGCTATAGCACCAGAACAGTCAACAATTATCGCTTTCATCATTGCCGAATTAATATGAAAAAATTCATAATTCTTTACCAAGGTCCAAAGACCTGGAATTCCCCCACCCCCTCTCCCTTCCCCGTAAAAATCACTTCTCTATCAACTTTTCCTAACTTTAAGAAGAAACTACTACAGTTTTTAGTAAAATGATTGCTGAATTGACTAGGCCGCACACTTTCTACCTATATTGTCAATATGCACAAGGTAGCCTCAACTAAAAGCCTGGTGGTTTCTAGAGGTCATCTTGCCACATATTGCTGTACGTATAAATTGCTGATGTATTAAGAAAAAAGGCAAATAAATATTGATGATGATGATGATGATGATTGCAAACTTGATTTCTTGAATAACTTCCTTTAGTGCCTCACAGTCGCGATATAACAAATCATGGTCATGGCTACAGTCTGTACGATAATCAGAGTCATTAGGATCACTCAAGGCAAATGTACGTTTATGGTCGGGACACCTGCTTTCCTCTTGGAAGTGACCTCGATAAGTCGTCTTCAAGTATAGTTTAGCCTCTTTCAGCATTTTATTGTTTGTGCACTCCATTCCTGGTCGCCCCTACTTCTTCCAATTCGTCTAAAATCTTGTGTAATGCTTCAAAACCGTCGACGCCATCAGCAGCAATGTTGTCAAGACCTTTGAGAGATTTTCTTTGAGAAGCCTCCTAAACTTCAAGAACTCTCCACATAGTGGCACGACTCATAGGACTACAATTTATTCTTTACAGAAATCAAGATACTGGTTGATGATGGTACATCTTACAACAGTACGTACAATGTTTGGCATTACTAATTCTTCACCACTATCTGGTTTCAATAATCTGTTCATGTTGTCCTTCAGCAGCATGATTAAAATCTATGTATAGAATGTTCGATTGAGGCCTAAAACTGCTGTTTAAAAGTAAAAACTAAAATCCAAGCTTTCGCCGATCAACGGCATCATCAGGGATGAGAAAATTCCGCGCGTGCTATATATATGCAAAGAAGGTGTAGGGTGAAATGTGGAAAAGATGTGACGTATGTACGCAAGCTATAGAAATAAACTGTGAGTAGAATAAAAAGCCTTTTATTCTACTCACAGTTTATTTCTATAGCTTGCATACATACGTCACATCTTTTCCACATTTCACCCTACACCTTCTTTGCATATATATAGCACGCGCGGAATTTTCTCATCCCTGATGATGCAGTTGATCGGCGAAAGCTTGGATTTTAGTTTTTACTTTTAAACAGCAGTTTTAGGCCTCAATCGAACATTCTATACATAGATTTTAATCATGCTGCTGAAGGACAACATGAACAGATTATTGAAACTAGGCTTGGGCCGAGCCGAATTCGTCCTCGTGAAGAAAATATTCCGCAACAGCGAGTCCTTGGCCGCCACCAAACAACGACTCTTATTCCTCCGCCAATGTTCCAGACTCAACATCTTCCCAAAGACAATCGCAAATCTCAAACTACCATATGATTATGGGATCATATCCATCACTGAGAAATCTAAACTGAGAACCAAACGCTTCGTTCTGAACGAAAACAAGAAAGCACTTCGGAAAGTTATCGCCATCAAACAACACGAACAACAACAACTCAACGAAAGGATAACATCGCAGTTCTCACCTGAAGCAGCATCCCAGATCCGCTCCCAGAGATATATGGCATACAACACCGCCAGCAACCTACACAGCAAAAAGTTCCTAAAACTACTGGATAACCTCAGAAACAATAGTACCAGTTACTACAACTCAGATGATAATTCACCCAACCCAATAAATACAGCTTCTAACCGCGACGACAACGGTGACACAAGCAACACCCAGTCCCCAAAGACACCAAATGAAGCCAGCTCTATATCAGCTTCCAACCGCGACAACAACGGTGAGACAAGCAACACCCAGACAACAAATGAAGTGGAACTAGTCACTGACCTCACACATAACCTTAACACCCAAGAAATCAACCTCCTATCCAAAGGCCCCAAGTTCAGCCTCTCCCATGGAGTAAATGAACACACAATCACGAGCATCAATATTGCGTTCTACCGACTAGCAAACCAAATACGATGGAAACATTATCGCGAGTCAAACCCTCAAAAGTCAGATTTTCTCACCTATCCACAGACCCGACACATCTACAGACCCCAGTCTGAAGACGAACTGGAAAACAAGCTGCAGAGGATTCACCATAAACTCCAAGTCGTTCTCAATGCGCTACAACCCCAACCGAAGTGGTCGAATATTGACGAAACAGACAAGAAAACTATAAAAGAACTCAAAGAGAAGAACTACGTATGCCTCCCCAGTGATAAACGCACCGAATTCTGCGTGATAAAACAAGACACATACACACGGGTCGCCCTTGATCACCTTAGTGACGCCAATACCTACCAAAACGTGCCCCGCATGACAGCCAAGACAGTTGAAAATAAAGTTAACGCAGCCTGGAAGAAGATCTGCCTACAAAATGAATTCCCCCCTTTGTCCAAAGGAGCTTCCTCGCGTCAAACACGGATCTGCCCAGGTTTTACCATCTCATCAAGACACACAAAGCAAGCCCTGACATCAAAATACGACCCATCGTATCCAATACCAATGGACCCACCCAACGCATCTCATGGCTCCTCGCCAACGCCCTTAAACCGATGCTAAAAAATGTCCCAGCCCACTTAGAAAACAGTCTCGAACTCATTAGATGTATTCAGGCTGGCGATCTTACAACAAACAAAGCGTTACCTTATCCATTTAGCCTTGATGTTGTATCCTTATACACCACAATTCCTATACAAGAAGCCATCACTAATGCCACGGATAGAATCCTAAACCCAGTACTCCACCTCTCCAGACTAGACGTCTCGGACCTCCTCCAAGTCACGCTTAACAACATGTATTTTTCCTTCAGAGATCAAGTTTTTCGCCAAAGAGAGGGCCTACCCATGGGTTCCAGCATTTCAGGTATACTGGCCATCCTATTTATGGACAAACTCGAAACCATCGCCCTCTCCTCGCACCTAATGATAAGCCCTTACAAGAGATATGTTGACGATATCTATCTCCAAACAACTAATGAAGAAACAGCTGACCACTTCCACGACGTAATAAACAATGTGCACCCTAATTTGAAATTCGAAATTGAAAAACCAAAAACAACGTCGAATGGCTTGTCATTGTCCTTACTCGATTTCAAAGTCACCATATCCAAAGATGGCATCAGCTTTTTTGAATTCTACAAGAAACCAGCCAAGAAACGACTATTCGTCCACCATCAGTCAGCTATGCCAATCAAATCCAAACTCAACTTCATTCGCAACGAGCGAAAACGCATCAAGGACAGATGCTCCTCAAATACATCTGCCAAACAACACCTAAACACATTCGATGACATCCTTCGCCTCAACGGTTATCCAGAGGACAGAATAGAGCAGACAAAACGCCCACAAAATCCTCAACGAGACCCCCAACCTAGCAGCACAGAATGGTCATATCTTAAGATCCCCTACATTTCTGAACGACTCAATCACAGGATCACTAACATTTTCAGAAAAGAAAACATTCCAGTACGCATTGCCCACAAATCCCACACTCTCAGACAAGCCCTATCCCACACCCCCACGGAGCGCAAGTGCACAAGAGACAAATGCCCTATCTCTAACACCGGATTATGTCTACGAAGAAATGCTGTATACCAGCTCACGTGTAACAGCTGCGGTCAACAATACATTGGTAGCACCACACGCTTCATCCATGATCGCGTGAGAGAACATATCAATAACGCAAACTCCTCTGTTAAAAAACACATCCATTCCTGCCAGAACGAAGACTACAAAGGCATTGAGGTCAAGATAATCATGAGCGAAAACGACACCGCTAATTTACGCCTCTATGAAGCATTTTACATTAGAAAGTACAAGCCCACACTCAATTCCCGAGAAGAATGTACTGAATTCGCAGACCTTCTATTTTAATTTTTTTTAATATTCTATTTTATCCCTAGCGCTTTTAGAGATCCTTTGTTTAGAGACACTCCATCATTAGAGCTTTTTATTCTACTCACAGTTTATTTCTATAGCTTGCATACATACGTCACATCTTTTCCACATTTCACCCTACACCTTCTTTGCATATATATAGCACGCGCGGAATATTTTCTCATCCCTGATGATGCCGTTGATCGGCGAAAGCTTGGATTTTAGTTTTTACTTTTAAACAGCAGTTTTAGGCCTCAATCGAACATTCTATACATAGATTTATCTGGTTTAAGTTTTCGGCTTTCAAAGGCCACATCCTGATAGAAGTAAGGGCGAGATGTAAATTCCAAAAAGGGATCCAACTGGCATTTGTCCAATCGGATATGATGTTCTGGTGTCTTGGTCATTGGGATACAGGGGCCCTCAGAAGAACTATGCACTCTTGCTTTTTTGATTTGCCGATTACTGAGGTTTTCAAAAGGTCGATGAATAGACTTCAACTCCTTGACTGTAAACCTGTTTGCATAAATGCTAAGGGTTTGGGTTTTTAGTATTTTAGATGGCGCTTTCTTATAAGCCGCAACTAGAGCCTCCAGTCCAGCGTCAGTAGCCGCATCCAAATTGTTCTCTTGTTGGACAGCTTGTAACGGCATTTCTCCATCGTGCGACGCTGTGACATCACATACCAACTGGCATGCCTCTTTAGCTTTGTGCACGAATGTTTCTTTATCCACATCGCTACAATGATCCCAACTTTCTAACTGATACTGCAATTGATCAATTCTTTGTTTTCCAGATACGTCTGCAAGGTTTGCCATTGAGAAATCAAAAACATAAACCAAAACATTAGCCCTTGATGCGGCGTTGGATTCATCTTCGGATTCGCTTTCTTGTGATAGAAAGCTGGTTGTTTCAGAGGAATTTGAGATCCCGTTCTTGTTTGTTTATTTACGCAAAAATTCGTATTCTTCAAAATATCTGGAAATCGAAATTCGGATGCGAATTTCCAGTTCTTATGAGAAAGACATGGAGGCGACCTAACTTTATATGAAGAAAGAACTTGTTTTAATTTGAAGACATGTTATAAAATAGCTTAACTAGGAACAGAGGTCCAAAAAGCCACGAGTTTACTTTAGGCGCGCGTTCCTCAATTCTTGATAATTCTAGCCGGGAAACATCAATAGTTATTATGTGGATTCGGCTTTGGAAGTATGCGCACAAATCAACTAACCCTTTGCATCCTGACCACGAATATATGCGTGAATAATACCGATTTCGCTTTTATGATTTATTTCCTGTTTGAATTTTGTCAGAACTTCGTCATAATGTGTGAATAGCACCAAAAGGTGTTTTTTGCAACTATTACAGCCAAAAATACCGACTATAACACCCGTGTTTTTCTGCAAAGCACCGTTTTTTGGCAACAATCCCCAAAATGACCAAAGAACAGCACTAAAAATTAAGCATTTTCGTGGTCAACTTTTAAATAAAAAAAATTGCCCCCCAAAAAATTCTTACTTTTTCATTGCAACACAAAGGACACTACTAACGACACAAGACATACACTACTTATAATACCACTAACGAAAGGTTACTTATACTATTTACTATACAATACTTCCCTAGAATACAATTCTTACACTATTTTTTACAGTGTTTTTTTTTCCTTTTTTTAGTTAAAAATCTATCTAACTAGCGAATTACAATGCAGAACGGGTTTTCCACTTAGCCTCAGGCATCTTGCTATTATTGTACTTAGCAGCCATGTGACGTTCAGTTTCATATTTTCTTTTAACTGGTTCCTTATAAGAAGAGAAAAAGGAAGACTATAATTCCTACTGCTGTTCCATACATGTAGCTTATCTAAAACGATTAACTAGTTAAACAGAGAACCTCATAACGTGCTGTAAATTGACTTCGTTATTTGGTTGTGTAACGAATTTCCTAATAGCATGGTTTTACTGTCACGGCTATCGATCTATGCAAAATAGCTGACCAATAGCTGATCATAGCAATGAAGGAGAGCAGCAGCTGAACATACAAAAACCTCATTTTCTACTTCTAAGAATTTTCAGTTTAATTTAGACAAGATTCGTGTTATGAAAAAGAAAACCCATTTGCAGCTTTCTCCTCGAAAATAATTTATAATATGTATTGCAGGTAACATTACATGAGATTTCAGCAAATGAAACAGTTCCGATATATACTTGGTGCTGATACGAACCTCATAACGTGCTGTAAATTGACTTCATTATTTGGTTATGTAAAGAATCTCCTGATAGCATGGTTTCACTGTCATGGCTATCGATCTATGGAAACAGCTCACCAAATATAATTATACAATCCTGAAGCGTAAGCAATCCCCACAAGTGACTCTTTACTGCGAAACGTTCCGTAGTAAAGATTTCTTGAACTGACCTACAACACAATTACGATGAGTTTGGCGAGTTTTGAGAGACAACATAAGAAACGCGCATTAATGAAAGTGCTGATACGCGAGTAAAAACGTCCTGTAAATTGACTTTGACTATTTTTTTATATAAAGAATATGCTGATTTGACTGTCATTGGCATCAATCCAAAGCAGCTGGCAAAAATATAATAATCGGTCAATGTTGAAGCATTGCTCGGTACAAACGATTGTGGTGAAGGCTCATTTTCTTTGGAACTGCTGAACCGGACACAATGATTAGGGCAAGTCTTATTACTGCCGTTTTGTTAACTACATTTACCACTGGAGCAGCTGTAGGTAAGAAAAGTATTCGAGTCGCTAATAGCTGTAGTGCAAGCGAAGCAATAGTTTTCGTCCTCAAGTCATTTAACAAATATTAGTAGCAAACACTCGGCGAGGACAAGAAAATAAGTTTACAAATAAAAAAATACAAGAAGGGTGAAATGAGATGCACTTGGTCAAGAGCGAGATTGAGAAGGCCCATAGGAGGATTTTTCATATTCATAATTATTATACCGTCAGCTATTGAGCAAAGGTGTCATATCTCTTGTAGTGCGCGCTTAGTATGCCAACTGACCGTCTTTCTCCGGTTTCGAAGCCAGGGTTGTTTTTTCTTTCCAAAAAAAAAAAAAACCCTTGCCTTAATTTTCTACCATTTCATTATTTGACCTTCATTTTAGACAACAAAGATAAGAAAGGTCATACAGTCGTCAATAACTGAAGCGCAAAGGGAGCAATAGTTTTCGTTCTGTATTCGTTGAACAAATATTCACTCGGCGAGTTGAAAGGTATTGACCTACAGAGGCGGACCACTGATATATGGCAAAATTTAGCGAATTCTGCCCACACTAACGGTACAATCAAATGCAAGGTATTTAATTCAAAGCAATGTGTACAGTACTGTACGTATCTAATTTACGAATAAATTACCAAAACAGGTAAAATCCTACGTACTCAAAATACAATCTCGGTCAAAAGGCCCCAACGGACGATTCCTTATTTATATTAGAGAGTCAGCTATTGAGTAAAGGTGTCATATCTCTCTGTATTACACGCGTAGTATGGCAATTGATCGTGTTTCTCGAGGATTCCATGTGGTTGGTATTAGATTTTCTACCATTTCGTACTTTAACCTTCAATGAGCACTAAGTTTACATTTAGCTATTTTTGTTTCACAAAAGGAAGCTCTTTCAATCAAGAAGCAGAAGTTGCCTACGCAACAGTTTTTCTGTTTTGTTTTAATGAGCTTCACAGTTGCAATGCGAGCGAAGTTACAAGCCAAGAGTTAAATTCAAAGACATCATTGTACAAGTTGACATGCCACTTCTGAAGTGGAATGAAGAAGTCCCTCAGTGGATTTTTACAGTCAGCCCGGTATTTATGCTAAAAGCTAAAATTAACTTTTCAAGCTCTAGCTAATAAAAAACAATATTATCAAGTACAAAGTTAAGTTGGTTGTTTTAGAGGAATTTGAGATCCCGTTCTTATTTCTTTATTTACGCAAAAAATTCGTATTCTTCAAAATATCTGGAAATCGAAATTCGGATGCGAATTTCCAGTTCTTATGAGAAAGACATGGAGGCGACCTAACTTTATATGAAGAAAGAACTTGTTTTTAATTTGAACGCATGTTATAAAATAGCTTAACTAGGAACAGAGGTCCAAAAAGCTGTGAGTTTACTTTAGGCGCGCGTTCCTCAATTCTTGATAATTCTAGCCGGGAAACATCAATAGTTATTATGTGGATTCGGCTTTGGAAGTATGCGCACAAATCAACTAACCCTTTGCATCCTAACCAAGCATATATGCGTGAATAATACCGATTTCGCTTTTATGATTTATTTCCTGTTTGAATTTTGTCAGAACTTCGTCATAATGTGTGAATAGCACTAACTGGTGTTTTTTGCAACTATTACAGCCAAAAATACCGACTATAACACCCGTGTTTTGCTGCAAAGCACCGTTTTTTTGGCAACAATCCCCAAAATGACCAAAGAACAGCACTAAAAGTTAAACATTTTCGTGGTCAACTTTTAAATAAAAAAAATTACCCAAAAATAAAAATTCCTTCTTTTTCATTGCAACACAAAGGACACTACTAACAACACAAGACATACACTACTTATAATACCACTAACGAAAGGTTACTTATACTATTTACTATACAATACTTCCCTAGAATATAATTCTTACACTATTTTTTACATTTTTTTTCCTTTTTTTGTTTACTCATCCATCTAACTAGCGAATTACAATGCAGAACGGGTTTTCCACTTAGACTTTAGCATCTTGCTATTATTGTACTTAGCAGCCATGTGACGTTCAGTTTTATATTGTCTTTTAACTAGTTCCTTATAGGAAGAGAAAAAAGGAAGACTATTATTCCTACGGCTTTTCCATAAATGTAGCTTGTCTAAAACGATTAACTAGTTCAACGAGAACTTCATAACGTGCTGTAAATTGACTTCGTTATTTGGTTGTGTAACGAATTTCCTAATAGCATGGTTTTAGTGTCACGGCTATCGATCTATGCAAAATAGCTGACCAATAGCTGATCATAGCAATGAAGGAGAGCAGCAGCTGAACATACAAAAACCTCATTTTCTACTTCTAAGAATTTTCAGTTTAATTTAGACAAGATTCATGTTTTGAAAAAGAAAACCCATTTGCAGCTTTCTCCTCGAAAATAATTTATAATATGTATTGCAGGTAACATTACATGAGATTTCAGCAAATGAAACAGTTCCGATATATACTTGGTGCTGATACGAACCTCATAACGTGCTGTAAATTGACTTCATTATTTGGTTATGTAAAGAATCTCCTGATAGCATGGTTTCACTGTTATGGCTATCGATCTATGGAAACAGCTCACCAAATATAATTATACAATCCTGAAGCGTAAGCAATCCCCACAAGTGACTCTTTACTGCGAAACGTTCCGTAGTAAAGATTTCTTGAACTGACCTACAACACAATTACGATGAGTTTGGCGAGTTTTGAGAGACAACATAAAAAACGCGCATTAATGAAAGTGCTGATATGCGAGTAAAAACGTCCTGTAAATTGACTTTGACTATTTTCTTATATAAAGAATATGCTGATTTAACTGTCATTGGCATCAATCCAAAGCAGCTGGCAAAAATATAATAATCGGTCAATGTTGAAGCATTGCTCGGTACAAACGATTGTGGTGAAGGCTCATTTTCTTTGGAACTGCTGAACCGGACACAATGATTAGGGCAAGTCTTATTACTGCCGTTTTGTTAACTACATTAACCACTGGAGCAGCTGTAGGTAAGAAAAGTATTCGAGTCGCTAATAGCTGTAGTGTAAGCGAAGCAATAGTTTTCGTCCTCAAGTCATTTAACAAATATTAGTAGCAAACACTCGGCGAGGACGAGAAAATAAGTTTACAAATAAAAAAATACAAGAAAGGTGAAATGAGATGCACTTGTTCAAGAGCGAGAATGAGAAGGCCCATAGGAGGATTTTTCATATTCATAATTATTATACCGTCAGCTATTGAGCAAAGGTGTCATATCTCTTGTAGTGCGCGCTTAGTATGCCAACTGACCGTCTTTCTCCGGTTTCGAAGCCAGGGTTGTTTTTTCTTTCCAAAAAAAAAAAAAAACCCTTGCCTTAATTTTCTACCATTTCATTATTTGACCTTCATTTTAGACAACAAAGATAAGAAAGGTCATACAGTCGTCAATAACTGAAGCGCAAAGGGAGCAATAGTTTTCGTTCTGTATTCGTTGAACAAATATTCACTCGGCGAGTTGAAAGGTATTGACCTACAGAGGCGGACCACTGATATATGGCAAAATTTAGCGAATTCTGCCCACACTAACGGTACAATCAAATGCAAGGTATTTAATTCAAAGCAATGTGTACAGTACTGTACGTATCTAATTTACGAATAAATTACCAAAACAGGTAAAATCCTACGTACTCAAAATACAATCTCGGTCAAAAGGCCCCAACGGACGATTCCTTATTTATATTAGAGAGTCAGCTATTGAGTAAAGGTGTCATATCTCTCTGTATTACACGCGTAGTATGGCAATTGATCGTGTTTCTCGAGGATTCCATGTGGTTGGTATTAGATTTTCTACCATTTCGTACTTTAACCTTCAATGAGCACTAAGTTTACATTTAGCTATTTTTGTTTCACAAAAGGAAGCTCTTTCAATCAAGAAGCAGAAGTTGCCTACGCAACAGTTTTTCTGTTTTGTTTTAATGAGCTTCACAGTTGCAATGCGAGCGAAGTTACAAGCCAAGAGTTAAATTCAAAGACATCATTGTACAAGTTGACATGCCACTTCTGAAGTGGAATGAAGAAGTCCCTCAGTGGATTTTTACAGTCAGCCCGGTATTTATGCTAAAAGCTAAAATTAACTTTTCAAGCTCTAGCTAATAAAAAACAATATTATCAAGTACAAAGTTAAGTTGGTTGTTTTAGAGGAATTTGAGATCCCGTTCTTATTTCTTTATTTACGCAAAAAATTCGTATTCTTCAAAATATCTGGAAATCGAAATTCGGATGCGAATTTCCAGTTCTTATGAGAAAGACATGGAGGCGACCTAACTTTATATGAAGAAAGAACTTGTTTTTAATTTGAACGCATGTTATAAAATAGCTTAACTAGGAACAGAGGTCCAAAAAGCTGTGAGTTTACTTTAGGCGCGCGTTCCTCAATTCTTGATAATTCTAGCCGGGAAACATCAATAGTTATTATGTGGATTCGGCTTTGGAAGTATGCGCACAAATCAACTAACCCTTTGCATCCTAACCAAGCATATATGCGTGAATAATACCGATTTCGCTTTTATGATTTATTTCCTGTTTGAATTTTGTCAGAACTTCGTCATAATGTGTGAATAGCACTAACTGGTGTTTTTTGCAACTATTACAGCCAAAAATACCGACTATAACACCCGTGTTTTGCTGCAAAGCACCGTTTTTTTGGCAACAATCCCCAAAATGACCAAAGAACAGCACTAAAAGTTAAACATTTTCGTGGTCAACTTTTAAATAAAAAAAATTACCCAAAAATAAAATTCCTTCGTTTTCATTGCAACACAAAGGACACTACTAACAACACAAGACATACACTACTTATAATACCACTAACGAAAGGTTACTTATACTATTTACTATACAATACTTCCCTAGAATACAATTCTTACACTATTTTTTACAGTTTTTTTTCCTATTTTTAATTACTCATCTATCTAACTAGCGAATTACAATGCAGAACGGGTTTTCCACTTAGACTTTAGCATCTTGCTATTATTGTACTTAGCAGCCATGTGACGTTCAGTTTCATATTTTCTTTTAACTGGTTCCTTATAAGAAGAGAAAAAAGGAAGACTATAATTCCTACTGCTGTTCCATACATGTAGCTTATCTAAAACGATTAACTAGTTAAACAGAGAACTTCATAACGTGCTGTAAATTGACTTCGTTATTTGGTTGTGTAACGAATTTCCTAATAGCATGGTTTTACTGTCACGGCTATCGATCTATGCAAAATAGCTGACCAATAGCTGATCATAGCAATGAAGGAGAGCAGCAGCTGAACATACAAAAACCTCATTTTCTACTTCTAAGAATTTTCAGTTTAATTTAGACAAGATTCGTGTTATGAAAAAGAAAACCCATTTGCAGCTTTCTCCTCGAAAATAATTTATAATATGTATTGCAGGTAACATTACATGAGATTTCAGCAAATGAAACAGTTCCGATATATACTTGGTGCTGATACGAACCTCATAACGTGCTGTAAATTGACTTCATTATTTGGTTATGTAAAGAATCTCCTGATAGCATGGTTTCACTGTCATGGCTATCGATCTATGGAAACAGCTCACCAAATATAATTATACAATCCTGAAGCGTAAGCAATCCCCACAAGTGACTCTTTACTGCGAAACGTTCCGTAGTAAAGATTTCTTGAACTGACCTACAACACAATTACGATGAGTTTGGCGAGTTTTGAGAGACAACATAAGAAACGCGCATTAATGAAAGTGCTGATACGCGAGTAAAAACGTCCTGTAAATTGACTTTGACTATTTTCTTATATAAAGAATATGCTGATTTGACTGTCATTGGCATCAATCCAAAGCAGCTGGCAAAACTATAATAATCGGTCAATGTTGAAGCATTGCTCGGTACAAACGATTGTGGTGAAGGCTCATTTTCTGTGGAACTACTGAACCGGACACAATGATTAGGGCAAGTCTTATTACTGCCGTTTTGTTAACTACATTTACCACTGGAGCAGCTGTAGGTAAGAAAAGTATTCGAGTCGTCAATAGCTGTAGCGCAAGCGAAGCCATAGGTTTCGTCCTACATTCATTTCTTAATTAACAAATATTAGTAACAAACACTTGGCGAGGACAAGAAAATAAGTTTAAAAATAAAAAAAAAATACAAGAAAGGTAAAATGAGATGCACTTGGTCAAAAGCGAGATTGAGAAGGCCCATAGGAGGATTTTTCATATTCATAATTATTATTATAACGTTAGCTATTGAG
Source organism: Pachyseris speciosa (assembly GCA_016490735.1). Taxonomy (NCBI): domain Eukaryota; kingdom Metazoa; phylum Cnidaria; class Anthozoa; order Scleractinia; family Pachyseridae; genus Pachyseris; species Pachyseris speciosa. The sequence goes on along the minus strand of JAEMWC010001073.1, from coordinate 64,909 downwards.
CAAAGGTGTCATATCTCTTGTAGTGCGCGCTTAGTATGCCAACTGACCGTGTTTCTCCAGTTTCGAAGTCAGGGTTGTTTTTCCTTTCAAAAAAAAAACCTTGTGTTAATTTTCTACCACTTCATTATTTGACCTTCATATTAGACAACAACGGTAAGAAAGGTCATACAGTCGTCATTAGCTGAAGCGTAAAGGGAGCAACACACGTGTAAAATGGGCACTCTTTGTGCGCCTCAGGCTTCGCCCTCGTTGTGCAAGCGACAGAGACCCCCATTTGACACGTGTGTGTAACATCATATCGCAAGAGCAGAAGCCTCGGTTGCGCATATTGAGAACTCAGGGTTTTCACGTATGTGACGGTTACGCAAGAGTGAGCCGCAATTGTCCGCGAGGTGCAACAAGAAATGGACCGTGTTGTGAACGAAATGTTTGCACAATGCACGCCCATTTGTAAAAAGGAGGCACACACAAATGACACGCCAGCGTTTGAGAGCTGAAGCGAAAGAAGTAGTCAGCGATTTGGTCGAAATGTTTGACGCGACTATTTCCGTTCTTCATCTTCTTCGCTTAAAGTCTGTGGGAGAAGACCGGTATTTTGAAATGAAATCGAAAACATTGTCGCGCCATTGGAAAGGTGCGTGGAAACTTTTTTTCAGGACAGTTTGATTGAAGACAAACTTATCGAAGAGGCAAAAAAAGATATAGAAGCTTTTTTGGACATATTAGGCGAACTTTCTTCTCTCACATACAAGACGACAAAAGAAATTTCGTGGCAATTATCGAACGCCATCAGACGTCTGGAAACTATTATCAGTTGGCACGAGCTTTGACACCAAGACCCAACTTCTCTTTTGTGTTAAATGCATTGCGGGCCAAAGCATGCCCCCATTGTCTCTCTTTCCACGGAACTGCATCGAGTGCTTGAACCATTTTCCTGTCCGCAGCATGCTGGCACGGACTTTTGTGTGATTTCCCGTTGACTCTGAAATGTTTCTCGAACTGAGAGCTTTGCTAGTGGTATGTATAATTTAAGTTGCCTATTGTATATCCCTTCAGAGCGGTTAACTATGCTGGACAGTTTAGTAATACATTTTTCTTGCCCACTTACCCAAAGACAGTAATTTGCATAAATTAACCGCTTGCTTGAAGATGCGATTTTTGAAAAATAATAACGGCAAATCTGCTTGGTATCTGACTGTCAAACCTAGATATATACAATCTATATAAACAATCGATTGGTTTTGCGTGAAATTTCCTGAATAGTATTATTTAAGAGAAGGATAGTCGTGAATAAAAAGTACGAAAAATCGTAATTTTGCCTGATGTATACATTGTAAATTGATTAGCCTTCGAAAAATTGTGGAGTGCCCGAGGAGTTTTTAGCATCCAACGATTCACAAAGAGCAAAATATTCACATGCAGTCTTAATTTTGATGAATATCTAAATACCAGGAAGAAAAAAGTTTGTTTCAAGATGTCTTATTTTCAGCTTTTTAAAAAAAACATTTCCACCCTTCAAAATGATAAGGCACAGGGGTCACCAGGGGGGGCAAGGTGAAAAATTGATAACATATTTCTTGAGAGGAAGGATGAAAGTTTGCTATGATCTGAGCAGATTTTTATCTGTAAAGTTGCTCTTTGCAAGATTTTGCTAACAAAACTCCAATTTTCAAGGTGCAAAATCTCCCCAAAAATGTTTTCTGAGGCCTAAACTCCCCCCCCCCCCCGATGCTCAGCTCAGGTTTTTGTAAGAGATAAAAAAAAAAAAATAATAATACCACGGGGAGTAGTTTCATCCCAGGGACTAACTACACACAAAGTATCAAGGAAGGTTTTGTTTGACCATTTCCAATTTTGCTCAAACCTTAGCGACATTCGCTCTTAATGTATGTATGTAATTATGTATGTATGTGTGTGTGTATGTATGTATGTATGGATATGTTTGTGTGTGTGTGTATGTATGTATGTATGTATGTATGTATGTATGTGTGTGTGTGTGTGTGTGTGTGTGTGTGTGTGTATGTAGGTATGTATGTATGACATATTTGCCTGAAATTTATCTCATAACGATTTACAATCATCTGAGATTATCAAGCTAAGCTTTCAAAATATGGCTTTGAAACTTTGGGCAACGCATGAAATGAATTTCTGGGAACGCGAAATTCATGGAGCACTTGAGTGAGATTTGACCCTTCTGACTTGACAGTTTTGAAGTTTCAGCCAAAATGCGTTTAATTTAGGCAATCTCTAGTCTTAGAGCTATACACAGGTGCTCCATAGACATTAAGTGGAAATTTTTTACCAATTTTCAGCCGAAAAGGACTCATATCCAAGCTCTTAGGTACGCTTATGTAAACTTGCACTGGTTCAAGTTCCTATCACGATAAAGCCAAGTGTTCAAAATCTACACTAAATATCTATCCTGCCTAGTTTTTAATCAGGTACACAATATGTTTGTTTGTACCTTTTGTCATTGTTCGTCCTTATATCTTATTATATATAAAAATGAAAATAAACATAATTAGAACTGTACTTGTAGCAAACTATAATAAATAGCAATTCTTTAGACCACAGACAATAGCAAAATCCATTTTGAACAGGCATTAGCAAAGGGAAAGTATTTTTTATTCTTAGAGGAGAGCAGATTCCTATTGCTTTGATAGGTGATCGTTCAAAGCGCGAACTATGCCAGCAAGGGAGGTAGAGGTAATCTTATGGATAAACCGTTATATAACACGACATATTTTCAATCCCAAGTTTATGCGCGATCCTCAAAACATGTTCAAGGATCCAGCCTTGTTTTATTTCCAGCTCCTTTGGGAATGACCGCAAATACTCTGGTCCCCCCATCACGTTATCAAAACTATTATTATACGCAGACTACCTTTCCTTACTGGGAGTATCATCCAAGTCCAAAATAAGCCCCCCCCCCCCCCCCGCTCCGACCTCTCTTATTCTTGAACAGCAAAATAACCTTCATAAACAGCTTTCAGAATACAGAATACCAGCCCCTTGAGCCTAAAAGTTCGGGTTGTATATCAGCGTGCAGAATTAGGGTATGGAACGGAAGAAAGCATAAAACCGGATCGGGTAAGAGATTTTTCTTGAATCCTGCGGCGTATATTTTCATCCCGGTTTGCTGTGGGGACTAGCCATTACTGAATTATCTCAGGGCAAAAGTGCAAAAAATAGAAATAAAAATTTCTCAGGGAATGCAAATGGATGTTCCTCATCTTGGATAATCAAAAAGCGCTTTACAATATCTGATACCTTTATCACTTCATAAAATACCAAAAAGATAAGACCGAGAGCAAGAAAATCGCATGTCGGGTGTTATACATTAGGTCTAGCTTGAGGCAAGAGGTAAAACGTTTTATTTTTACCTGCCTTGCGACTTAGGTGATGCAATCCGCTGTGTGCGTGCACAACACCATGTAGTACAGCAGGAGCCCATTACCCGGAGTCTCCATATGTGTTGTACCCTTGAGTCAACCCTGTCCCGTATCTTTTTATTTTTAAAACATGAATTTGCCGCGAAAACAATCTTGTTTTTGCTAACGTCCGCATACGAAGCCACCGAAGAAAATGGCGGCCGAAGGGGAGGACAGTCTCTGTTCCTTCGCCCGTTTTCCTTTCTATTTTGGCCCCTATTGTAAAGTTACAACTAAGGGAAACTGCGTATTAGCTAACTGGAAGTCATACAAAGATGATGAACAACCATTCCGTAGTGTTTACCTGTTTTGGACGGTTGTGTTTATGGTTCTTTTTGTGGTGGTTTATCGGACTTTTCGCCATGTAAACGTTCTTTAAAGAATTCGGACCTTGCCGAGGGCCAAGGCCTTACGAAAACGAGAAAATATTTGAAGTTTAGTGATGGCGCTGTGGATAGAGAAAGTGGACGTGGCGTCGAAATAGAAGGTAAAACTACAAATGTGAAGGATATCCAGCGAATAAAACTCCAGGAGAGGCAGCAGAAGAAAGCCGATAAATCTGACAAACCAGGTCAGTTGAAAAGTTGGCACAAGGAACCTTCTACCGCCGGCTTTAGCGGTGAGATTTTTTGTGTAGCATTATTTATTCGAAGACCCCGCAAGATCGCGTGCTTGTGTTGTATCCTTCGGATAAGAAAGCCTTCATAATAAACAAGACGGCTTAACTGAAGAATACCCCACCACTCCAACAAGACTATTCATGGTTGCTATGTAAAAGTTTTCGCTTTTATCTGCTGTGACGCATCCGAAAGCTAAGGTAATAAGCTAATATCACTGTGTACCTCCAGGGATATCCATCTCTTTGCATCTCCTGTGCGCCTCCAACGATTTTCAAGGTCAAGAGATTTTGAATCTCCGACAGCATCTGAAAAATATTGCTCATTTATTTCGTATTTGTTCTGAGCTGCTACACTTCGAGCAAAATGATTTCTAACAAGCAGGTTTGGCTGACAAAATCCGCTTTGCGTTTCGTCCCGGCCATATGCAAATAAGTGGATGTTTATGGCATCGGCTTGGTTTGCATGACTGTGATCTTGGGAATTTTGAGTCACAGTCATTTTCAGTTCGTTAATATTATTTTTTTTATCTATCACTAACTTTTTGATCCCACCTGGTTAGTTTTACCCGTACACAGCTTTTTGTGTTGCCGTTTAGTCGTTCAAGAGCTAGCCGTAAGAAATTTTTCAGCAGCCGCCCGTTGTACCGTTGACGCTTAACACCGTTGAAAAAATATTTGAAGGCGTTCGACAGTCGTTGCTCTTGAGCCATTCAACAATTTTCTTCAGCATTGATTAGAGCTGTTCATTTAACCCACTGCACTTTTTAGAACATTGCTTTTTTAACTGCAATGCCTTTTATTTCCGTTTCTTCGCCTGCGGACGCATGAATTTTGTTGACAACAAATTATTCTCTCTTCTTTGTCTTTCTTTTTACCCTGCCTGGTATGTTCTCGCATAAAGTCATGTTCATGATATTATAAGTCTGATATTTTGGCCGATGTAACGACCGTTTACGTAACCAGTTTGATCTTCGTTAATAGGGAGGACTTTGGCATATCTGCGAGCTATAGTTTCAGTTGCGATCTTGTAATCGACGTCAAGTAAAGTAAGAGGTCTCAAATTTTCAAGATAAGATATATCGTTTGTTCTCTTTTTGTTATTACCTTAATTACACATTGTCTCTGGGTTATATTCATTTTCCCCCCGTCTAAAGTATAATGAAAACTTAGTAGCGTCTCTTCTCCCAACAAGGGCCAAAAATGCGAATAAAATTCAACGGAGAGGCCGTCGCGTCCGGGTCACTTTCCTTTAGCACACTGTTTAATCACGTTATGACACTCCTCAAGAAGAAGAGGTTCTTCAAGCTTGTGTTGTTCAAGTTTGTCCAGTTTAACCAGTGCAGGTTTGCCTCGTCGAAAATAAATTATTGTGAGTTGCTCTCTGTGTGTTTTCAAGATTTCTCAGGGGTTGATAATTTCCCTGCCATCTTTACCTTTCATCTTTGTGATATGCGTTTTGGAATGCCGCCGTTTTTCTAAATTTAAGAAATATTTAGTATTTCTTTCATCTTCTTCACGCCAACGAATTTTATTTTACTTTAGTAAATACAATTTCATTATTCACTTGATTCCATGAAAACAAGATTTAGTTTAATTGGGTTTTGGGCTTTTTATCTTTTCAATGGAAACTTTTCAGTAAATGGCCGCAACGTTTCTGGTTTTCTACCATTTAAAACGTTTCGCTTATGGTTATGATTATTTCAAGATTTTGGTCAATCCAGAAGATTTTCAACCGAGGTTGAGATTTTGAGAAAATTGAGAAAGTCAAGATGGCGGATTTTTAGCGCAAAATTTCACGTGACAAATTACTAATTTCCAATGAGGTATTTTCGTTATAAGTTGTCTGAATGTTTTCAGTATTGGCAATAATTGATTGATTCTTCTTTCAGTTTGCTGAAATGTCCGTTTTAGCCAAGTAGTTTTGATTTTTCCTTTACAGGAAAAACGTGTCCTTTGTACCCCGCCCCTGACAATGGAGCGTTGGCCTGTTCCTATATTCCCGTCATTGGAGATGGTAAAGTGTGCATTGTACTGTGCAAACACGATTTTGACTTTACCTCGGTCCCTCCATTGTTCTACACTTGTCAAGATGAAACGTGGTTTGCATTTGCCATATCCCCAACTGCAGATTCAACCCTTCCATGGCCAGACTGTGCGGGTGAGATAATAGCATTGTAAATTAAGAGCTGAGTATAAGGAACAAACAATAATTGCATAATTATGATTTTATCTTTTGTCCAGTTAAACTTTCACCCCCCCCCCCCCCCCCGCCTCGCTTGACGCCTTTCACGTCTCGTATTTGGACATTTAAAGTAGGTTTGACAGGGCCGTAGCTACCGAGACACTGCCTGGGAAAAAATATGGTTGATTTATTCTTTTTTAAATTTTGTACTATTTGTAATTCTTGTGTCTGTGCGATCCTAGAAAACACATGGTATTTTTTTTATTAATTATTAAAAGCGAGCGTAGTTACCAAGTTTTTCCTTCAATTTATTACCTCTCGAATTTCGATCACCATTTTTCTTCGTAGCTGGTTTGCTTTGGCTGGGATTCCGCTGGGCTGTAGAAGGGGCGCCGTAATAATATATAGATTTAGCCAAGCCTAAAAGCGGAGTGCCACGATTATTATTTTTACAGGTATTGAGCAATACCGCTTGGCTTTCCTTGCGCCAATATTTTATGCTTAGAGCAGTCAACAGGAATTGACCACCGTTCAAAAACCTCTAGACATTAAAACATTAAACATTACCAGAAAACAATACACGAAGTGTTTGACCGTTTAGCCACCTCTTTCAACATATGACCTTTATTCTTAAATGGCTTTCCATACATTTTCATCCAACATTTCGCGTTACGAAGAAGTGTTTGGTCGTTTAATTTGCCAATGAAATGGAACCAAATGAACCACATAAAGCCGACATTTCAACGATAATACGCAAAAAATCGTTCTGTGGTTTCACTCTGTGTAGTGTTTGGTCAAACATTGCTTGTGCGTTTAGCCACCCAACGTTATGTTTGACAACTGATGATGTTGGATGAAAATGTGATCGTTTAGCCGGGGTTTTAATCCTTAATAATTTACGACGACTCATAGCGATTACGTGTTCATAAGATAAGGGCAAAAGTTTCTTAACGCTGTTGATGTACCGAGGTCGAAAAACAGTCGGCCAAGCGTTAAGCAGAGTAAAATTACTCTTTCGCTTGCACTCAAAACAACGCACCAAAACAAACAAAAAATTCAACTACTTCTTTGATTCCAAAACGAGTACAAATGATTGTTATTTATATCCATCGAGAGAAAAATACAAGTTTCATTCCTGAACAAAAGTAACAACGATTAAACCAAATGTCAAGCTTCAATTTATTTAATTTACCTCACTGTCCTGTGTTGTAGAGATTTCTACCACTTGAAAATACGTAAGCTTCAGTAAAGTAAAGACAAGCATCCTCAAAAATAGCAAACGGTTTGTCCAAAAAAAAAGCTTCCTCCACAGAGTTTGAGCTACTCGTTTCTCCCATTAATGCCGGTGAACTGTTAAGTGACCTTTCTTGGTGAGATGCAAGATGCCGCGGTAAAGTGAAAGCCATTGAAACGTAGAATTATTTTGTTTTCAAACACTCAATCGATCCAAGTTTGATGCTTTTCCTGAGAAAAATCTTTCGCTCTCCCTTTTATCACTTGAAAATTCACCTTCGGAGTTTCTTTTGACAAATTCTTGATTTTTATGCCTTTTACGCGAATTAAAAATAAACTTTGATCGAAGAAGATGAAGTTGTTTTCATCATATTGAAGAAACCAACTGAGGAACGAGCCGCAGAAAGCGCGCGAAAAATTAAACCTCGATTTGGTTTGGGTGTCCCACACCTGGCTTGAACCTGCGATCCAATCGAAAGCAGGTACCTGATCAGCGGTGAACTTAAAAAAAAACAGCTGACCTCGATGAGGTCTTGACTTGAGCCCGCGATATGGTCACGTGACACTGGTCAGCGGATACCTTGTTTTGACAGGTGTCAATTGGCTATAAGACGTACGCTGTCTCGTACGCTGTAAACTAGCTGCTCAGCTGGGCCAGATGGAGTATGGCCACCATGTTGGATTATTATGATTATTATTAGGATATTATTAATTATTGTGCGACTCCGTCGTTGTCGTACGGTCGCGCACACGAGCAATGCCGCTAGCCATATTTACCATGAGAAAAGCAGTTCACGGGTTCTATAGGTATTGTGCTCCGCTGTTAATCAGATAGCTTTAGGTTCCATTGGAAGGTTTTTGCTTTTGTTTAATTATTATATTTCCAATTATTTATTTATTTATTTATTTTATTGATTTATTTTATTAAGTAAATACATTAATGTTTTGGTTTTTTTTGCAGGCCCATTCCCTGCTGGTACTGCAAAGAAAGCATATGAACAGAACTATTATGATGCAAATGCCTCCGATGTTGTCGAAGAAATAACGACTAAATTTCGCTCCATGATAACAACTAGTTTGGGAATTCCAGCCTCCAGCCTCCAGCAACCAGTAGAAGTCTTCGCTGGAGAAACGACAGGTAACCTGAAGATAGACTGATGTTTTGTTTTGTTTTGTTTTGTTTTTGTCTTTATTCACTTCAGCTTGGTTTTGTTTTGTTTCTTTTCACAAGCTTATGATAAGCTTCTATTCTTTTTTCTCTTTTCTGTGGGGGGTAGGGGGGGGGGGGAGAGGGTTAATCACTCTTTAAGGCGGGGATACACCCCGAACACCGTTGTTTCGTCATTCAACATGAATTTAGCGTTAATAACTCGCTTGCGTTTGTGGGATATGTTGTGAATTTTTAGGGGCATTTGGGTATATTTGGGAAAAGATATTTTTTTCCTCAAAGGATTAGTTAAAGTTAGGGAAAATAGGAAATATTGACAATTAAATGAAGAGTTAAAACTGGAATTTGAAGTTGAAAATTAGTAGATGGAGACCAAACAGTTCCCCAGGAACCTGGATTGCCCATTTGGGGGTGTCAACTGCCAGATACACTGGTATGACAATAACCTGCGATCAGGCTCTATTTTCGTTTCGACGGTAAACCTTACCTTCCACACAGCGTCTACCACCCAATTTTTTTGATTGATTGACATTTTTCAAAATCAGCCAATCAAAGTTACTTTCGTTACGTGATACTCGCGAGTTCTCGCGCGTGAAGTGATGTGGAATGAAGACGCCATTGAAGGGGATTTATGGCCCGAATACCCTTTGTCCAGAATTATTCGCAAGTGTTCTTTAAGCCATACTTTTTCTAATGTCATGCTCCTTTAGTGTGACAGCGAATCAATCCCTGTTTACACATACAATATAATAATTTACGCATTAAGTACGGCACATGAAAAGTTTGGCGTCTAAATCAAAGGCGTTCCGGAACCAAAGTCGAAATTCCCGCCTCCTCCTGCCGAAAAGAACAGTGAAGCCGTTAAAATATCCGTTCTTAATTGATTCAGACGCCGAACGTTTCATGTACTTAATTGAATGCATTAGGTTCGGTTCATGAAAAGTACGGCGTCACTGTGATTTAGGGAGCTTAATCAAAGAAGACGGCAACGGGAGCGAGAAGCCACTAAACAATAGGCTTAATGAGCAAAAACAATGGCTCTGCACGATGTTTTTGCATTTCGTTACATTTCTTTACCGTCCTCTGCAAAACAACAAACGTGAAATGACCCAAGTTTTATGTTTTCTTGAGAACGTGAGCGCATGGCAGCAATTTTTTCTTTCTATTTTCTTACTTTTATCCTTTTACATTTGGTACAATTTTATTCTTTTACGTTAGTACACACGTACACCTTTTAACGAGCACTTAGGAGCTCCTTAGTGTTACGTGTGTAAATAAAGTATTGTATTATTGTATTACTTTGACGTCGTTCATAGTAACTTAATTAGTTCCTGGACATGTCGCCAGTAGCAAAATTATATTTGAAATGACGTTCTCGTTGCCGTCGCCGTCGTCGCTAACGACATTCCATAGAGCATACAAACGAAAATTTTCCGAGTTTAGGCCGTATATGTAGACATTTTATCGTTTGTTCTATCTGTGAAGACGTCTGGAAGGTGATTGTCAAATTGAAAGTTACGTGGACATTAATGACAGTTATATTTTTTAAAGGTTGCTGTTAATACATGTTATTTAAACCCTCTGTCAAATAAAGTTTTGTTGAATCAATTTTACGGTGTCTAGCCTTTTGCTTAACTGCAAACAAACTGTTTCGGCCCTTCTACCTTCGCATGAAAAAAAGAAAATTACGGGTAAATTGACATATCCCAAAAAGGGATCCCCCCTATACTCGGGAATAGCTCAAAGTTCAGTACCAAATGCTAAAATACCAAATGATATGCGTGTGTATGTGTTGAATGAACTAGCCCGAACACGCCATTAATACACATTTGAAACCCCGTGTTCAAAGCGAATGCGAGGCACTCGATCAGGATCAGACTTCGCATATTCTTGAACACGAGGATTGTTGAAAGATGTTCAGGCCCGAATACCCCAACTACAATACGCAAAATCATGGCGTCATTAGTCTTGTAAACGTCCCGAATACCACCTGTATGAAATGCTGTAAGCGTTGGTATCCACGCATGTTCACGTCCAGAATTCCGTTCGCCAGCATTGCCGTGTTCGCGTCGTATGCTGATTCGAATACTCCGGGGTATTCTGACATGTTCAAACATCTAAGGATCATCAAACCTCGAATAGTGCCTACACTAATATTTTTAGACCTGAATTTGGGCAAATGAATTTCGAATGTTTCGACGTATGCAAAAATATTCTAATCGAATACGGAAAAACAGGATGGATTCTAATTGGAGATTCCAGGCATTCGTCGCGTCACGAGTCCTCGAATACTTTGGAGTACTATCGTATACTCCAGATGTATCGATCCGTATTCGGGTACATTCGGGCCCGAATATCGGCCTTTTTGCGCAGTGACAGAATTTGGGAACTATGAAGCCTACTCTTTTCATTAAGTGTGTAGGTTTTTTTATGTACCCTTCACATTTAAATTACTTGTGAGGGTGAAAAGGCCAATTAATATACTATAATCTCACTAACCAATGACCTGATCATTTGACCTGAGACAGATGTTGAGAACCCAGCCAGCTTTTAATTATTTTAATTAACACCATGGTTTGCGGTCTGTTCTGGGATTCAAACCAGCGATCTGTTCCTCAGCAGTCCAGTATGCCGTTATTCTGTAATCCAATAGTTGCATGGAGAACCAACTTGGTAGGAGAGGTAACATTTCCGATTTCAAGGACATCTAGCTTTCATCAAGTTAATCTTTCACTAATTCAAGAAAAGCCGCTGTAATGCGTATGTAGTACAACGGTCTCTGTGGTGCATTTCAAACTGCTCACCTTGCAGAAGTTTTGAAATGGGAGTTCAGTCATGTTTTACATTTTTGTGGATGTAAATAACCTTGTTATTCTCATGTAGATTTCTCTTGCTACAATTTACGTTGGGGTTTCAAATAATTCACCGGTTTTTCTGAGTTGAATGTATTACCATCAACAAGACACTTGGCACTTTAATGCTGCCCTCACGAAATATTGTTAAGTGTAAAAACAGAGAATTCAATTTAAGCTTGAATTCAATTGACTCGAAATTTGGAGATTGAGTAGCCTGTTTAAATTTATAAACCAAGTCAACTTGACTGACGTCCATTGTGAAGTTACTGAAGCTCGTCGATCGTACTTTTTTTATGGCCAGTCATTCTGCTATTTTTTTTTTGATTTTTTTTAATATCAAGACACATTTATTTTATTACTCCCTAATAAGAAAAACTTTATTCTTGGTGGTGTGAATTAGCCAACAGTGTTTCATTTTGTTCCAGAGGCGAACATACATGCAAACGACAATAGATAACTTTACGGCCTTGCGTAATTTAAAGCATTAACAATGTTGTGATGACAAGAATGGTACAAAACAAATTTAAAAGAACTTACATTGAGCTTTCAAAATGTTTGTCCATTTAATATTAGTGTCTTCTCTCGCATCCTAACATTGAAACAAATGCGTCTACTCATCAACTGAGCTTCGATGCGCCCTACTTCTCGTTGAATTGCTCTTGATACCGTGTCAGGCTTTCACAAACACGAAAGAAAATGTTCGAAATAGAGGAAATGAACAGAGAGGCCAGTGGGAACTCGTCAGAACACTTCATCTTTATCATTCTTGATGAAGATCATTCCTCGAATCTTTTAAGTGAATCCAGTGTGTACACCAAAAGCAAAACTAATAAACGTTTCCCTCTCCTCTAATTTAGATGAAAACATAGAAAAGGCTCTGTTGTTTGTGTTATAAAACTAAAACCAACTTGAGATTGCTCACTGTTCTTAACGGCGGCTCATTCGCAAAGAATTTCGCGAGAGCCTCGCGAACACGCATCTTAGTGACTTCCGGTTATTGAATCAGCCAATCAGATTTCGTCCAAATTCTGGACGAAGCCATAGAGTCCTGTGAGACTTTGTATCAGGCGCAACTGTAGCGAGCGCCGACATAAGAGGACATAATAGCGATGCTTCAATAAGGCCTGATCGCAGATTAGTGTGACAACGAAATGAACAAATAACCACATTAAAATGCATTTCATTTTCAGAAAGTGCTCCAAACTAAGTTACTGATAACGCCTACACGCTTTCCTAAGAAACCATTTCCAGTAGCAATAACCCATCTTGCCATCATTAGTCACCAGTTCTCCTTTTGGTGAGGCTGATCACGATGCCGCGGCAAATGATAAGACTTCTGTTAATCTGAATTGTGGTGTCCCTCAGGGCAGTTGTATGGAGCCTATATAATTTACTCTCTACGTCTTTCCCCTCTTTAACATTATTTCTCAGCACCTCCCTTCCTTCCATGGTTATAGTGATGACACCAAGATTTACCTCTCCTTTCGACCTTGCTCTGTCCATTCCGAAATTAACGCTGTCTCTGTGATCGAGAAGTGCATTGCTGATTAGCACCCGTCAATAACTTGAAAAACATCTGTTGTTTCTATTATCATTGGTGACTCCGTCATTGAACCGTTAAAAGCGTCCGGAACCTTAAGCTTGCGTCCTGGTGCGATGCTCATATGCGAAGGAATATCTATATAGGCATGATTTCTAGCAAGGCTTTTCGCGGACTGTACAACATAAGACAGATCAGGAAAAATTCCTTACTGTTCAATCGACAGAGACACTGTTCCACGCCCTTGTATCTTCGCAACTTGATTACTGTAACTTACTTCTCTTTGGTCTACGTAAATACAAACTTGATAGTTTACAGAAAGTTCAGAATGTCGAGGCTACAGTGATTTTTCAGATTTCCAAATTTGATCATATCACACCCGCACTTATCAACCTACATTGGCTCCCAGTAACGTTCAAAGTTACTCGCTGCCATTAACTATAAGAGCAAGCAGCAGCCTCGCCATGTTTAAAAAGCAACCATTAAAACACTTCTTCTTTAGGAAAGCGTTCAGTTTGGTGGAATAGTTCTGAATGGTTAGCGCTTTTGAATATTTATTTATTTTAATTTAGTATAAAACTTTAGAATTTCATTTTTTAGAATCTAGCATGGCATAGAAATTATTATTATTATTATTATTATCATTATTAATTGTAACTTGATGTAAAGCGCTTCTGAATAGTGTTTATAGCTTTAGGGCTATACAAATTACATATCATTATCATTATCAAAGATGCTTTGCCCCATTGCTCATTTTATAACTAGAACAAACGAAACGACTGAGGGCGAGCTGGGACTACGCATATCTCCCACTAATATCTGACCTCGTCCCAATCCTCTCCGTACCATAAGAAATGATAAGGCTCCTTCTTATCATAGACTGAGAAACAAAAAAAAGTCGAATGTCGTAAGTTATGGCCTCAGCTTTGGCATCCAAACGAATGTAAGAAACATTACTTATCAGTGCTACTTGTTTTCATGTAAATACTGAATTCTATTGATAACATTATATGTGGCTTATTTGTTTCTTCCAGGTTAAAGCATGCATCAAGGGAATCTTACAGATTAGGAGTCAACGTAAAGAAAGCTCCCACTGATTACTATAGCTACATTGCAAGTAGTAGAGGCATTCGTAGTGATCAATAAATATTGCGCTCAAAATATCTTAAAGTTCATGTTTTCAGAGAAATTTACTCTCACAACAAGTTAAACCAGTAAAAAACACTGTTGAACATTCATAAATCACTTCTTTCGCAACTGGCAAACAAATCGTAGTTAGATTTTTTTTTAATGAACAGCTCTTGTAAAGTGACATGACCACCTCCTATATATTTTTGCGTGGCTGGCGTACCCTTTGTTTCTTCCAGAAATTTCTGCTCAGCTTTTGCTCCGATTATAATACTTGGACTAAATGTATGCCCGTTGGTTATTTTTCGCAGTCCTCTGAATCACTAATAGTATTACTAATACTAATTCCGGCGGTCTTTCGCATATACAAGGGTCATACCATACAATTTTGTGAATATAAATCTTTACCGTACTTTATTCCTTGTTTGTGGCGCATAAGGTCTTAGGACAAGCAGTTGGAATTTCAGAGATATGTCCAGGTTTGCACGCAGCTGCAAAAATTGCGAAATTTGCTGGAAAATGGAAACTTCCTGAAGTCAGGGAAAGACAATAGAAGAGAAGGTTGAGGGGGTCCCAACGAAAACTGCGATTTTTGCAAAAATTTCGAAAAATCGGAAAATTCATCGAGTCAGTGAGAATCAATTCTTATCAGCAGATCATTTATTCCCCGTCGTTTGTAGAACGAGGCGAGTATATAGGCAGCTTTGTTAGCACGAATGAAGAGCGGAAACAATAAGTTTTCTATCCTTCACCTGTATTTCGGCCAAGCTTACCGGCCTTCATCAGGGTGAATGGCCGTTACATGCGTAACACACCACTACATTTAAAATTACACAAGCAAACAAAGCGCGCGCACACTTGTAACAGTACTAGAAGGTACACGTAAAACAATGGAAACTTAGCGCGCATTAATCCTATTACTCCTATTTTGACTGAAAAAGAAGTCACTTTCATTCAATCCTTGAGGCTTAATAGTCCCGAGCCTATAGGCCCACTGTCCCTCTTTGTCCAAAAGTAACGACTCATCGGCTACTCTGTCAATCAGCTGGACTGAGACGTCTTCCAGTCCATGATGTCCTGGACTGAAGAGATGCCGATACACCAGATCGTCCTTCGCCTTGTTAGCTATGGAGAGTCCTGAATGTGCTCTCAGGCGAGATTTGTCGTTGTTGAATCTTAATCTAAACTTGGTAGTCGTAGAACCTACATATTGTTTCCGAAAAACTTTGCACGATATTAAATACACAACATTAGTACTATTACAATTTAACTGATAATTAATAGAATAGCCTTTTCCAGGGCTTTTTGAACTAAACCTATCGACCGGTTTTAGAAACTTGCATACTTGACAACGTCTATAGTCGTATTTGTTTTTTCCATTACAACTCCATTCTGTGTGTTGTGAGCCCAATTTCGCATGTACGAGATAGTCCCTAAGACTCTTAGGTCTTCGAAACGCCATGAGGGGAACTTCTTTGATTGCTTTTCTGCATCTATCTGAACAATGTAGAAGGAGTTGTAAATCTCTTAAAAAAACCACCAATGTTGGGAAGGTTGGGATGGTAGGTTACCACCATAGGGACTTTCGGTTCTACGACTACCAAGTTTAGATTAAGATTATATATACCACACTCATCAGGCAATTCGTGATTCTCGTCAGGCAATTCGTGAATATTGCCTGATGAGTGTGGTCATTCTTTGACCATACGAAACAGCGTTGTCGCAATAAAACGATGAATTGAAATCTTGCTACCATTGATCATTATAGTCATTGCTCCTCTCAGAGTTGAGCGCTGTCCAAAATATATTCTATTCAAGTTCAAGAAGTATATATATATATATATATATATATATATATATATATCGATACGTAGGCTTCCCCTGCCTTATCACCTTGAAAGTTAAATTTCCCGGGATACCACGTCTTCGATCACGTAAATCACATCTTCGATTGTCGTGTTGCCAGCATGGCTGTCCTGATGGTGTAGTAGTCATCACACCCGACTAGTATACGGGGGGACGTGGGTTGTTCAAATCCCGCTCAATGCAAATTTTCTTTCAAAACATGTATTCAATTAAAAAATATGATTATTTGGGGTGGATAAGGTTAGGGTTTCCCTCATATACAGAATTTAATCAATTGAAATAAGCCTGTATCCTTAATTGGATCCTCCTTTGTCATCCGCTAAGTTGACTTCGGTCGTGTATCAGTAATTGATCCTTAGATGGGTTTCAAAAAGGAGTTATAGGCTTCCCCTGCCTTATCACCTTGAAAGTTAAATTTCCCGGGATACCACGTCTTCGATCACGTAAATCACATCTTCGATTGCCGTGTTGCCAGCATGGCTGCCCTGATGGTGTAGTGGTCATCACACCCGACTAGTATACGGGGGGACGTGGGTTCAAATCCCGCTCAATGCAAATTTTCTTTCAAAACATTTATTCAATTAATAATAATGTCAAAAACATCCACTGTCGTGGTTGTGTTTCCAGACGAATTAGAATAATAGCCAAGAACTGGAAAATACGACTTTGCCAATATTTCGTCTTTATTAAAAGACTTCATCAGGGCAACTGATGTGAAAGCGGTTAAAACCGTTATAAGATATACGCTAGCTGGTGTGAGACGCTAGTACGAGACTTAAAGCTGCTCGCGCGCTGTAAAGTGCGCGCGTTACATATAAGTGAAGCAATGAGAGCGATATTAAAATAAATCCCTTCGAGGATTCCTAATACATCGAAGACGGTATGCCCACTGGGCCTCCCTATCCCTAAGATATTCATCACTTGAACACATGTCTATTAACTGTATTCTAACATCACTCAAACCATGATGGTCTCCCTGATTGAAATGCCTGTATATAACATCGTCTTTAAGTTTATTCTCAGAGGATAGTCCTCTGTGCGCATTAATCCTAGACTTGTGGTTATTAAATCTAGTCCTAAATTTGTTAATAGTAGATCTCACATATTGCATTTGACACATAGCACAAGACAATAGGTAGACTACGTGGTCTGAATTACAATCCAGCTTAAAATTAATCACAAAATCTCTCCCAAACTACTTTTGAAACAAATGCCCTCATCCAAGAAATCACAAACCCTGCATCGTCTATTCCCACATCTACCACAACCCTTAACAGTAACTGGTGTCTTAAGTTCGGAATGTACCAGAATGTCCTTAAGGCATTTAGGCCGCCGGAAAGCCACCATGGGCACCTGTTCTAAGGCCAGCTGGCAACGCCTAGAAGATTGCAAAACAGGATGAAGTCTATGTAATAGTTTAGAAATACAAGGGAGTGCCGGATGAAATGTGACCACAAAAGGAATACGTTTATTTCAAGCAGGCTGCTGATGAAGTCTTTTAATAAAGACGAAATATTGGCAAAGTCGTATTTTCCAGTTCTTGGCTTGGGAGAAGTGACGTGATCCGGATTGCAGAAAATGTGTGAAATTGTCTCCTCGGACCTTACCATAAAAATAAGGCCACACTGTGTTTGTGTTGTACAGTAAAAGTATGTGTTTCCAGTGTGTTTGGTTCAGTGGCTTAGTGGTTAAGGCATCCGACAGGTAATCTGGAGACCCAGGTTCGATTCCTGGCTGAGCCATATTTTCACTTAACTACTTAGTTGGTGATTTCTGTTCCCAAATTAACCTTGTCTGTTTGTATTTCTCAGAAATCCCTAATGAATCGCCATCTAAACGGGAATTGGCTGGTGATCCTAAGTAATTAAGGCAATCAGTTGCTAATATATCCCCTCCCTACCTTACTGTACTTAATTAATTTCCAGGGGGATTTGGCCGTGTATCGCCGATCGACCGGGGAGTAGTGACGTGATCGAGTAGTGACGTGATTGCAGAAAATTGTCTCCTCGGACCTTACCATAAAAATAAGGCCACACTGTGTTGTGTTGTTGTACAGTAAAAATATGTGTTCCCAGTGTGGTTGGTTCAGTGGCTTAGTGGGTAAGGCATCCGACCGGTAATCTGGAGACCCAGGTTCGATTCCTGGCTGAGCCATATTTTCACTTAACTACTTAGTTGGTGATTTCTGTTCCCAAATTAACCTCGTCTCTCTCTCTCTCTCTCTCTCTCTCTCTCTCTCTCTCTCTCTCTCTCTCTCTCTCTCTCTCTCTCTCTCTCTATATATATATATATATACGTTTGAAAGAAAATTTGCCCTGAGCGGGATTTGAACCCACGTCCCCCCGTATACTAGTCGGGTGTGATGACCACTACACTATCAGGACAACCATGCTGGCAACACGGCAATCGAAGATGTGATTTACGTGATCGAAGACGTGGCATCCCGGGAAATTTCCCGGGATGCCACGTCTTCGATCACGTAAATCACATCAAAGTCAAAGTCGTATTTTCCAGTTCTTGGCTATATATATATATATATATATATATATATATATATATATATATATATATATATATATATATATATATATATATATATATATGAATGGCAGACGGCAAACGGCAGAGTGCCTCTAATTTTTTCTTCTCTTCTTGTAATCCTTACATAAATCGCACAAAAATGGAAAATGTCTCCTACTATTCACCGCAAATAAAAATATTTTCACTCTACTGTACAGACAGCTGAAGACACGATTGTTTCCAGATTCTGGACTATGCAAGTACTAAATATGAAGTGAGGCTTAAGGAATCCATGCATATCAAATGGTAGAAACCCTATCTCAATCAGCAGGTGAAACACATATTCCTAATTTGCTCTTTTACATATCTAAATGGACCAATCAAAGGGTAGAGGAAACGTTTTCTTTTGTACAAAGTAGGTCTCTTGTGCATTTCTTTTGTGTATATTGTTATGAAGATTTTTTTAGATGGATAGGTAAGATAAAACGTAGTTATTGACAAGTACCTTGCAACTGGTTTGTGTAGCGCAGTGGTAAGGTGCCGGACTGGTAACAGAAAGCCGAGCGTAGGGCGATGGTTCAGATCCCAGTAGAGCAGTCAAATAAATTGCAAGAGACAGAGAAAAAAAGGGGGCCTTGGGATAGAAAAATAGTGGGAAAATAGTCTTGAGAAAAGGAGGAATGTGTGACAGAAAAAGAGAGAGAAACGACACGGTTAATTGAATCCTCTTTTATTGCTACTTTTATTGTCTTAAAAACAATGAAGCACATACAAAAATAATGAAATAGAATGTATAATTAATGTATGGGACTATATGGAAATTTTTACGAAGTTTGCGAAAAAGCTTAGGAAGTGGTCATTTTGGAAAGTTGCGGTTGGTTCATTGTGTTTGGTTGGCGGTACGGTTACGTGTCAGGAAGGAGTGGTCAGTATGAGAAGGACAGAAAGGGACAGAACTGTGTGAAATATTTTATAGTATAAATATTCTTGTAAATACTTTAAGATTTAATAGTAGGATTGGATTTAGTTCTTAATTTTACAAAAACATTCTAGTCATTAATCTCTATTATCTTTAGAAGTTACGTTGTTATAGCAATTGCAATTAATTATTTCATTAGTTATGGGCCAATTTTGTGTCCAAAAATATAAACAGCAAGAGGGGGAAAACGAAAAGTTTTAAATTACGATTTCAATATTTGATAGCAAACGTTTGGCAATAAAAAAGAACAAACAAACAAACATTCATGAGTCCGAACTACCTTCAGATGCAGGTGGTGGTTGTACTACGATCACAAAGCATTATTTCCGTACATTTTGAAGATGGCGGCAGATTGACACGTCCAACCGTGATTTTAGGGGTAAGAAAAGGGCTATTTTTGTGGTATCCGTAAAGATTTCTTTGTTAAGTCGTAGACTATAAGGAAATTCAAGTATTTTTCTGTTAATTACGCTGGTTTTTATGGCAAAACATCAAAGACCTTGTGGCATAAATCATCAAGGAAAATGATCGATGTTCGGTCTGTAATTCAATGCGCGAGAAGCGTCCACACAAAGTGAGATCTTACTTCTAAGTCTGAGGGCGTTCGCGGGCGCCTCCTCGCCTCCTACCTGAATTATGGACCTAAAGTTTGGCGATTTCGAAGATGTCACCTACAGTGCAAACGCACTTGTTATGCACTTGAAGGCTCTTTTGAGACAGTGGGCAATACTTTTGATGTGCACTTACCGCTAAAACGTTCAGTTGATGCAGTAATGATACATTTAATATGATTTATTGTGCTTAAAGGCCATCACTACTGGATTTCCCAAACATGGATAAATAAGATATCTTTAATGTTATTGTATATTAAAAAGCTTATAGATATTTATAATAATTTTTTCCTCCGCTTGACAGAGGGACAACGTTTATAGATTTTATATTCTTTTTGAAATTTTTGGTAAATATTTAAATTTGGGCTGCAACTGATAAAAGTTATTACCAAAAAAATTCCAATTGAATCAGTTAATTTATTAGAAGACATGGGACTGGTTCAGGGGAATAAACAGAGTAGGCTTAGCTAATATCACATTTGAAAGGATAGTTTAGGAAGGAGAACTATGTGGAGACCTGCAATAAAGGAGACAAGAAAATAATAGTTTTGTCAGCTGACTGTTACTCACAGGTTGCTTTCAGTGGGAACTGTTCTACCCTTTTGCCAGAATTAAGGCTTTGGTATTGTATGTTGTAAGGATACAAGGTTCCACAGCATTAAATTTTGTGTGCAGTAAATGGTGTGCAGTTTCTTTGGTCTTATCATTGTTTTATACTATTGCACCATTGGCTAGATTGGGTATCTAATTGGGTATCAATTCATGGTTTTGGTTCAGACTGTGCTTTTGCTCACCGGTACATATCACCCCATATGAAAAACTTGAGTATGTTAGCATTTAGCATTTGTAAGCCACCAGCTGACCGGTTATGAAAATGAATGATAACCATTTCAGTGGTGAACCATAACATACTTCAGTTCGGTGGATGTTTTGCTCGCTAAACCGCCTCATAGTTTACATCACTGGGTAACTTGAATCCTTAAATTAATTATTAGCTCAAGTAAGTGAAACAGTGTAGTAAGCTTGGATTCTTATTGCCTGAAACCTGTTCAGTATTTGGAAGCACAGGGTTAACAGTGCAAAGCAACAGTAGTCTGGCCTAGCTAATCCCTTATCTCCATATCAGAAATTTCTTCACATAGTATAGACATTCCTATATCTCTTAAATATGGAATAGCTGTAGTCAGGAGATTACATCCTTGAAAATAGTTAGTGTTTGTCAGTGACTTGTAATCTTTAGGCGGTTCTTTAAGACGTTTCGGCTAACTCTTAAGCCTTCATCAGTTATAAGAACGCTAGATGTTGTAACGCGTGATTTAAAATTAAAAATAACGTTGCGCGAGCGCTATGCGCGTGACTACAGGGAATGTTTCTGCGCGAGAGTTTTAAGTTAAAAGGGGTGCCAAACATTTATAGACTTCTGAGACGACGATATGGTCATTCCCAGCGTTCGTATCTTTCACAGACATCTAAGCTTCAAGGAAAAGCCGTTTATGGTAATTTGGCTCATGTCCGACGACTTTAACATTGTCAAAGTCCATCTGATGGTGACACTCGAGGACATGGCTCGCAACTTTTGAATTTTCGTCAAACATCAATACAGCCTTTTTGTGCTCGGACACCCGCGTCTTCATATCTGGGTTACATGAAACATCAATTTGGTCATTCTGTTTACCACTTGGTTATCTCCTCAATGAATTTCAGTGGCTGCAGCAGTTTCATCTAACACAAAGAGGTATTAGCAGCCAAGCAATATAATTTTCAATTTTGCATCAAAATAGAAAATTAATTGTAGTAATCAAAGGATCAAAATCTACTTGAATTTTATATTCCAGTGTTTACTAACATCTGTTAAAATACAAGCTTTCAAGACAATATTCAGAGATGCATGGTCAGCACACATATAGCACTTTGAGAGAAACATGCTTCATAGTGGAGTACCTGAGAACTACAGCCAAGAGTATTTTTCACATCAAATCAATTATGTCAATGTCAAAGTCGATAGAATGCGAGTGTGGAGGTTAACACTTTCACATAAATAAAGCGTTAAATGTTGTGGAATTTGGAAATGCAAAGGAAAACTGAGAAATTGTTTTGACTCGGACTGTAGAAAAGAGCGAATCAATACAGTTTGTCTGAAAATCTTCAATTTAAACAAACTACTGTAGTTTCTCTTCTTGTAAATGGTCTGTTTTGAAATGAAGAAGTACGCTAAATGGATTCAGCAGATCAAAGAATAACGATGGAAATCAGGAGCAGTTTGTTTATTTTACACACCTTCGCGCGCCATCAGCGAAAACTAGTCGTTTTCCAGACTTCGACCACTACAAAGATCTTGTCTTAAGATTCATAATTGTAACGAATACGAAATTCTATACTATGGACTCTTGCGCTTCGCCCGCTACGAATGATTTCACGGAAGATTTACGACCACTCGCGATGTTGACTCTCTCGAAGTTTGAGCGAAATGAACCGAATCGGCGGTGTCTACCAAGATGTTTTGCGATCGTAGTACAAACACCGCCTGCTTCAGATGAAAGCGTAAGGGAATTCACCCACGGATCAAAAGGAAAACGTGGCAAGAAAACAAAGTACAATGCGTGTGTTTCTTCGGAGATGCTTGGAGAAGGTGGAGCAATTAAACAAGTAACAAACGTATCTCGTAGTAAGAAATTAATGCTGAACGATCTTGACATAAATGTCCGTAGAAAATATAAAAAAGGAGTAAAATTCTGATAGTTGAGAGCAGCCAACATGGATTGACCGCGATTTACAAACCGCAAAACATTTCAGTGCAAGAAATCAAAATACGATACGTATGTTTCTTCGAAGAGTCTTGGAGAACGTAAACAAATTAGGCAAGTAAGAAACATGTTTTAGTAAGCTAGAAAATGGCCAAGAAATCTTAACATAAATGTCCGTAGAAAAGGCAAAAAGTACTACGAACCCGATAGTTGAGGGCACTCCGCCGAATAGCGATTGACCCCGGGTCAAAACTACAAAACAAAACATTCGGCAAGAAAACAAAACACGATGCGTGTGTTTCTTTGAAGATTCTTGGAGAAGGTAGACAAATTAGACAAGCAACAAACGTATCTCGTAGTAAACAAGTAAAGTTTTTAATTAACTTTGACATAAGTTTAAATATCCCGAAGAAGTGATAAAAGGAGTACTAACCTGGTAGTTTAGCCTGGCAGCAATCATTCGGAACATCTGAGCTGTATTAGCGTAAAAGCTCTATTAAGCCCCCCGGGGAAACTTATTTAATTTCCGGCCTCACTGATGGGGGGCTTATTAGAGAGGAAAGTAGTACGTGTTCATTGACATTATGCCCCGTTTTGGATTTCCTCTGATTTCCTCGGATTTCCTGCATACTAATTTGGATTTCCGCACTCCAACAATTTGGATTTCCTGCATACTAATAAGTGGATAGGCATACTAATGAGCGTCACTCTTCTACCATAGAAACAATAGGATTGCCTAGGCTTGCCCGGTTTCTTTTAACCCCGATTGGTTCATGTAGAATCTGTTATGTGTTTAAAATAAAATCGCGCTTTCCGTAGGTAGCGTCACTCTTGCAATTCGTTTGCTGGCAAAACTTTACTCCGAGATCTTGAATTCGAGACGTTTATCGCTCATTATTGTTAAAATGGCTTGCTTAACAGTTAACGATTTCCATGTTGCTTTGAACGCTTGTGTATCTGTCTCTCTTGCTTTCCGCTCCATTAGTCACTAACTAATTATGCAAACATGCAGTGCCCTACATTTGCATACCAACTCTGCAGTAAAAAAGCCCATGGGACACCCTTAAAACCACTACCATTGAAATAACAACAATAAGAGTTCGAAGAAATCAATTTACACACCCGACTAATATGAATTACACGTTTCTTTAGAGACAAATATAAACTTTATTGCCTTTTTTTAAGCGAACACAGAAACAGTACAGAAAGAGATTTGAAATGAATAAACGTCCGTCATCCTCTTGAACTTCGTGTGGAGGAAAAGTCAATCGTCTTTTTGATATTTGGAACACTTGTAAGGTGATTTCCTGTGTAAACGACCAGATAACCTTGAAAGTTTCCTTGGTTCATCTTCTAAGTAATTTACAAATTTTAATTGTGGGCGTTTACGTTTTCTTGCTGGCGACAGCGTTTCGACTGTGGGAGGGGGTCTCAAGATCGACGGAGGAAGGGAGATGCGGGCCTGGAGGTTTCCATGATTGATAAGGAATGTGGGGCTGGCTCCTTTGCCGTTGGTGCAAGAGGTGGCGCTTGGACTAGAGTCGGTTCTGTCGTTACTGATGGCGCTGTTGGTAGATTGTTTGCCAGAGCCTTGCTAGAAATCTGCTTCCACCCATGCGGTATGGTCGCTTCAGATGTTAAGGAATTGAGCTGATGTTTATATGTTAAAAACTTGTTTTGCAACTGTATGTACTGCCTTGCTCTTTAGTCGTCTCCAAGGTTTGTGCTGTACAGAAAGTTATCCATATTATGCTGAATGGCTGCATGTCCGGAATTACCGGGGCAACCATCAGGGTTTGCTGTTTCAGATACTGGAGTAGTTCCTGAGAAATGTTACTCTCTTCAATCGCTTTGTCAAATCTTTCTTCACCAGGTAATACATTTGTTCGCAATCTGCAAAGATGTGGAGTCGTTGGCTTGAGATCAACAAAAGGATACCCAAATGGTCTTCGCACCGCTTCTTCGTACTCTTTTAAAACAAAGCAGTTTGCCTTGGGTACATTTGTTTGACTAAAGCCAAAATCTTCAGTTCATCCCAAGGATTCTTAAAAAGGTCGAAGTAATGACCTTTTAAGCTGATACTTCGGTTGCCTTTGCATTGATGGAATAGTTTTTGCACAATGTAAATAACGCTCAGGTTTCGACGATGTGATCCTTTTGTAAACAGGTTCAAGATTCGATTATCACTTCCGGCTTTAATCATTTGGTCGTCAATGATAACCAAGTTGCGGATATTGACATCCAAATAGGTATCATTATCTAGGGAAGACGGACTCCCTTTGACAAATTCGATTGTCGGTATGATCGTCAATAATTGGATGTCAGCGGTTTGCCACTGTATGTGAATAACATCAGATGATTCTCCCTGGCGGCTGATCGATCACGGTTTGAGCTTGTTGCAACAGTGATTGCACCCAGAACAGCTTTCCCGAACCAGTAATCCCTGCAACCATGCAGGTAAATGGATGAACCATTTTAAAACGCTCACACTTTTCTTGTCTTTCCATACTATCTTTTCTGGCAAAAACGTTTTGACAAACAGGACAGGACCAACTTAACTGAATCGAAGCTTAACATCAACTTGCAAAATATATAATGTTTCACAATTATATAAGTTTCAGCCACCACAATTGTATTGTTTTCCACCGCCACTGCCACCACCACCACCACGCCACCCGCCGCCACCACCGCCACTACCACCACCGCCGCCACCAGAATTCTATTGTTTTCCACCGCCACCACAACCACCGCCGCCACCAACACCACCGCCGCCGCCGACACCACCACCGCCATATTCGCTGATAAAACGCAATAAAGTTAGCTATGCCATGCTGATGAGGCCTAATAAGGCCGAAACAGCTGTCCATGGCTGCTAATGCTTGGGCTCAATCTTTGCTTTGGTAGATCTAAGGGGTAATTCCCGCTACCTTGTGGCCTTAGTGCCTTTAGAGTGGCTTCAGCTTACTTGATCACATTAATTTGTGAAGTATCCTTGTCACTCCAGCCACATCCCACAAGCTTTACGTTTTCATTGCAAAGTTTATCTTTGTCTCTCAAGAAACGTGTTATTCATATTGCTCGCATGTTTTAGTGTTGTTATTTCAATGGCAGTGGTTTCAAGGATGTCCCATGGGCTTCTTTACTGTAGAGTGGGTATGCAAATGTAGGTCACAGCATGTTTGCATAATAAGCGGAGCGTAAAGCTTGCTAAAACAAGCCATTTAAATGGTAATGATCGATAAACGTTTAGAATAAACTGAAACTCTCGGAGATAAGTTTTTCCTAGCAAACGAATTGCAAGAAAGATTAGCGCTTTCAAAAACTACCCGCTTTTATTTTGAAAACATAATAGAGTTTGGAATACACCAATCCGTGTTAACTATTGGCGGGCAAGTCTGGGCAAACTTGTTTTTTTAATTGTAGAAGAGTGACACTCATTAGTAAACCTCTCCACTTATTAGTATGCAGGAAATCCAGATTGTTAGAGTGTGGAAATCTAAATAAGTTTGCAGGAAATCCAAATTGTTAGAGTACGGAAATCCAAATTAGCATGCAGGAAATCAGAGGAAATCCAAAACAGAGCTTAATTACAATGAACATATACTACTGAGGGCTTTATAGAGAGGGAGCGGGGGGCTTATTTCAAATCTTTTAAGAGGAAATGTCAGCAAAACTCGAGTAAAATTTAAATTCGGCGTAGAAGTCGAAAAATCGATTTTTCTCTTTTCTCGTCCACAAATAGCCCTTAGGTAGATATGAACTGTGATGTAGTTTTTTTTTCCACTTGAAATACTTTAAATTCGAGAAAAGAGAGAAAAATGAATTTCTCCCCGACGATCGCTAAATTGGTCGAACGCAAAGGCTGAAAATTAGACATCTAAACTTAATTTGCGTTCGCGTGTAAAGGGGATCCAAAACGTCTCGATAATTTTTCTTAAAATTCAAAGTATTAAGCTATCAAGACCTGGCTAAAACTCGACTAAAGCGTCATTCGAGAAAAAAAGCACAGATGTTGAAGACATCCCTTTGTGATACTTGGTCAAATTCCTTATTTAGGAATAAAATTCGGAGGCATTTTTCGACATGTGCCATAATTCCAAATTTCTTCAAAGCTTGCTATTAGAAGCCTCTTATGTTGTTGTAAAACATGTATCAAAATCAGCTTGGGTTGTATTTTGAGCGGTTTATTAGGCGCCACTGCAATAACCGGATTTTAACGAAAACAGCAAAAAGTAAACAAGAGAATGGTGCGTGTTGCTCTGAAGCCAACTGCGTTTATTAAAAAAATAAAACACGTTTTCTTTCGTTATTATATCGTCATTCTGCAGGTCTAGATCCTCTGTTCTGTGGCATTTGTAATAACGACGCCTTTTTAATAAGTTACGCATTTTGTAATAACAATTGCGGCATTTTGTAATGATATGCGCATTGTGTAATAATGTGTGCAGCATTTTGTAATAAATCCAACCTACGCATTTTGTAATAAGGGCAGCAGCATTTTGTAATATTTGTGTTTGTACGCAAATTGTAATAATGTCTGTAAATTGTAATAGTGTCTGTAATAGTAATGAGGTACCACACGGAAAAGAGGAGTCGTGATTAAATTCACACCGCTATGAATGGTGTGAACTGCGGAAATACAAATGATGTGATCACCGCAGTTGTGATCGTTTATCCGTTTATTCTTTCTATAGTGGTTTTTTTTTGTTTGTCTTTGTTTTGAAAATCTCGGTTCGCTGGGTCTCTGTAAAGCGCAGACCGGATAGCTGCGGATGGCGGATGGAAAAATGAGGATCGGAAACTGCGGATAGAAAAGTGCGGATAAAAGAAAATTATGAAAAATAATTTTAAATAAGAACAATGAAATAAAAAAGGGAAATATGGATAGGAATGTTAGAAAAAGGCCGAATGCAAAATTAAAACGGGAATTAAAAAAACTGAAAACGGAAGAGAAGAATTTGAAATTGAAGAAAATGAAAGAGAAAGTGTAAAGTACTGCAGCAAAGTATCGACAGGAATACTACTGTTTTTTCTGAAACCAAAGTCCAATTTATATCATATGTTAAACATGGTTGACAACTGCAGGACGTAAACCTCTGTTTTTCTCGACAACTGGAGCTCGACGCGAAAACGATAACTGGAACTTTTTATTGTGACATCAAATCATTAAATTATTCAACGACTTGAGAAGCGGGATCAAGAATGGCTCCCATTATTCACACACTAAAGCGGAAAACGATGTAAGGCAATCGCATAAGTCCTTTTAATAAAACGCAACACCGTAAACTATAAACGACAACCGTAGCTCTAAATGGCAGTGCATGCTCTTACCGCCGCGTTCTGGGATCGTTCATGTATTTGCTTCTAACGCTAATTGCTCTCCTAAACCTACAACCAGTAGCAAAATTGCTGAGACATTCCCATCAAAACCAAGTTTTCTTTCTTAAAATCGCTGCTGCTAAGAAATCTACGACACGCAGCCCCTCCCCTCCCCCCCCCCCACCTTTAAAGTTATTCGTCCAAGTTTCGAGCATGGTGTTGCACTGCTAACAACTTTGATAAGAAGGGAAGGGAGAGGGTAGGCGGAAGATCATGGAAACATCATAACCGTTTGGTGCTTTCGTGGTAGAAGAGATGTGTGAATTTAATCACGACTTCTCTTTGCCGTGTGGTACCTCATTACAATTTGCGTACAAACACAAATATTACAAAATGCTGCTGCCCTTATTACAAAATGCGTAGTTGGATTAATTACAAAATGCTGCACACATTATTACACAATGCGCATATTATTACAAAATGCCGCAATTGTTATTACAAAATGCGTCGTTATTACAAAATGCCGCAGAACATCCTCCCTTGACACACTGTTGAATAATGGAAACATAATTTTATGTTTTCAAACTAACTAGAGAAATTAAAGGTTACAAATATTATCCGTATTACACGTTTTAATTTCACTTTTTAATTTTAACTTTCGTAAACATCGCAATTCCAGGAGGTTGCATTTGGCAGCATCGGCAGAGAATGTTGGCAAAATTATCCTTCAGTTTGTCCTACAGTTATTTCCCAGATTTTGGTGAAAATCTTACTTAAAATTCCGTAAGGCCCTATCAAACGAAAGTTCTTTACTTGGTAGAGGGGAACATAATACAGCGTGTACAATGCATGGATCTGGGTGCTTTCGTGGACTGTTAGGCCCGGGTTAAACGCCGTATCACATGAGCCGAACTTAATTACAGTTTAAGTTGACCCAAATTAGTTAAGTTCACCTACTGAGTCAAACGTCGAACTTAATTCAGCCGAACTCACCGAACTTAACTAGATCGCGCCTGGCCAGTCGTGAAGAACGCCTCAGCCGACCCAAATAAAATCAGTCAAACCGCCGTACTTCACATGAACTTAAACGGGTTGAGTTAAGGTCGGTACGGTTCATGTGAAGTACGGCGTTTAACCCGGGTCTAATCTGAGGTTACCTTGATAATAATCTTGATTGACATTTGAAAATTAGAACAACATTATTGAACCCAGCACAGGAAAGTTTCGAAACGTTTCTTTATGGAAGCGACGTGTTCTTTCAAAGGTACTGTTGGGGGTTCGTGTACCTATGAGCGGAGAGATAAAGCGAAGAACACAGAAGTTGTTCCGTTGTTACACAGCAGTCGCGAAATAGCGGGACATAAGTCTACATGGGGGATTACAGATGTGGAAAAAGAAGTTTATTTAATAATGGCCCGAGCATCGATATTTACAGTTCCAGAGAAAATTGGTCAGTTGACTATTTGCCCATACCACCGCTCATCCTTGGGCACTGGATGGCGCAGGGGATCTCAGCGATGCCAGATTCCTCAGGGATTATCAACCCATAGAGACGCACGAAAATGGCCAAAAGCAGAGAGGGGCCTCGGGAAACGCGGATCCAAACTTGTACATCAGAGAACAGGTGTATTCGTTGCTGTTGGATCAGGTATGCATAGATTATAACAAAAAGGAAAAAACGAACGCGAATTATATTCCAGCTATTAACTATGGCTAACTTGACCATTTTTTCATTCGTACTTAAAAAAAAAATAAATAAATAAATAAAAATACGTTCCGCTTCTGGATGTCTTGAGTGATGGAGCATATATAAGCTTATATGACGGACGTGAATTGGATGTTTCATCATTAAAAAAGTTATCAAATGATTTACGATATCTGCTACCAAGTTCATTGAATTCATGCAACATGCTTTGTTCACAAACTTACGTGATTTACACTGTATCAGATTAGTAAACCCACTAGTTACAATATTGCCAATTAACGTGCTACGTCACCCAACCCAACCCAACCTAACCCCATTTCTCACCAATAAAAATGTAAGCAATCAATCAATTTTTCCAATATCCCTGTTTTTGTTGTTGGTTTTGTTCGTATGTTCGTTTGTTCTTTTTTTGGAGAGGGGAGGGGGATGAGGGAAGAGGTCTGGAAAACTGGGCGTGTTTCAAGAGTAATAGTAATAGTACTAGTAATAGTTTGAATTTGCAAAAGTGGTTTACATTGCTTCAGTTCTTGTACGGTTTTACACGGAATAAGAAATCCGCCATCCTTATCTAGGGGCCAAGGTGTATGTTCTGATTTCAAACGTTTTTCTAAAACAAGAATTAAAGCAAAACGCAAAAAATCTTCAATCTGCAAGGATTTAGTATTTCAAGGTAATGTCCAAAAGTCTCGATTTTCTAAAAATAATCGGTGAATAGTCTTGTGCGTGAACTGTTTGGTCAGGTGCCTTGACCCTTATATAAGAACTAAATCTTTAAAAGGGTGTATTTTACCACAATTTGGTACTTTTTGTTTAAATTTCTTTTTTGAGAGATTTTGCAGGCTGGGGTGTGCCAGTACCAATAATATTTCCTTTTATGCTGTTTTGTTGTAGGTGTTTGCCGCAACTGCAGGGTTTTGCTTTCAAAAATGGAAAGCAAGCAAGAACCGGTACCTGAAGAAATGCAGTGACTGGAGAGGTTTCGGAAGACACCGAAGTACTCTGCCCCTTGGAAAATTTATCCCTAGTGAGTAAGCATGACTGAGTTGATATCTCTTAGCAATGAGGCAAAAAATAAAATAGTTTACAGGAAAACAGTTTTAAAAAAGACTACAAGCGTAACTCCGTAAAACGAAAAGCTGCTTCATGTGAACGAGAAAGTAATTATAGGTGGTTTGCAACCAATCTCTAGAGACACAGATGACAATGACGAAATGAACAAATGCTGGTGGACGAACAAAAGGCGTTAATGAGAGATGTATTGTTTACGTCCACCAGCATGGCGGCGATGACGTAACGTGCAAACCACCTATTAATAGACAAATCAGTATATTTAAGTTAAACAAAAAGTTATTTCTGTGTTTGCCTTTCAGTTGGATACAGGAGGTGAAATCCCTGTTAATACAAGCACTCCTTTCCAGCAGTGTCACAAAGGACTTGAAGAAACCCCTGAAAGTGGCCTTTCTTCACCTGTACAGTTAGACAGGTTGAATGATGATACGTGGGATATGACAGAAAATATCTCCACATCTAAAATCGCAGACGCCCCGAGCTCCTTAGATCATCTAAATACCATTTTGGAAAGTAGAGAGATCAGTCCAATCAGGTATGCATTGCGAACATCTTGGAACGAAACTAGTGACCGAACAAAACGGGAGCATGTTCGTAAAGCAAGGCAAGCCGTCTCGGCCGTTCTTAGTGAAGTAGCACCAGAAGATCCAGAGCAGCTATGGCACGCTCTCTCGATCCAAATCGCAAGTCACGCAACGGTTATTTTCAGCAGATACTGAGGGTGGTACTGGAACTACAGATGAGACACTCTTTGATGCCCTGGCAACTTGCTATAAGAATGCAGACCAACGGGGCACACGCCGGCAGATACTCTCTATAATGGCTGACAAAACCAGTTTTGCGAAAATTCAATACCAGGTTTAACCAGATATCGCTATATGATAGCTTGACGGCATATTCTTCTTCATGGAAGAGGTGCACCAGTTCCATCGCCAAGTGTACGAACAAGAATGGTGGTTCCACAAGATAAGCTCGCACATTTTCTGGAGTTTATCACCAGTCCTGATCAAAATACCGAATGTTGGACGCAACATGATACCGGAGCCTATTGTTCGGCAATACTTGGCTTATTCAGAAGAGGCAGAGTTCACTCCCATGAGCCGTAGTACTCTTATTCATATTCTTCAAGTATGCCCTGCTTCCACACGAAAGTCGTTACAGGGGATATATTACATTAGCTCGGCAGGTGCCCAAGCATTCGATAACCTCGAAGGCTTCGCTGACCGTTTGGGAGAGATGGATATGGGGATGTCATGGGCGAAAGAACGGAGAGAACAACTAAAGAAATGCAAGCGCTACCTAAAGAGGGATTATAAGGTATGCATAAAAATGTCCCTAGCCCTTTTGTGATAATGCATACTAATGTGCCCTGAGCCTTTTTTTAATAACGCATAAAGTAACAGCTACCTACGAAATTAAATTCAACATTTAATTTGGCTTCTGTGAAGTGAATATCACTTTGCAATATTCCAACGTGAAGAATGAGGAGAACTAGGCAGAGTCTTGAAAAACAGCAATTACTCTGGAGAGTAAGCCACGCACCGGGCCATTCGAAACAAACAAAAGTCGTACATGAGTGTTTGAGATCGCTCAGCTTCGATTTTCCTGTGCGCAGCTTGCTGTCAGCACCATGTTAGAATTTGTACCATGTGACTGTTAGGTGCAAAAGGTCATTGTGTTTGTTTCCCTTTACAGGTTTACAGAGTCTTTACAGCTTTTCAGAGCTCAGATGTCCCTGATCACTGTCGCGTCTACGCACTAAGCGACCCTACCGGCCGCGATTATCAGTCCGAATGTTCACATCAGCACAAAACCTATTGCGACAAATGTGATGATCTTACGATGACGATGGATGACATCGAGGCCGCAGTTGAGGCGCTGACTACAGATAAAGTGAAAGAAGAGCTTCGTTTTGTAATAGTAAAGGCTAAGCAAGACATTTTGGGCTGGAAAGCGCATCTGCTGCGGTCAGTTAATCAAGATGAAGCAAGATTGGACATAATGAATGCATTAGACAGTACGTCCGTTCTTCTAGTCCAGGACTGGGTGATGAAAATTCTTCCCCGAAAGTTTAGAGAGAGCCAGAAGGATTGGTTCGCAAAACGAGGGATTTCCTGGCACCTAACTGTAACCATTAAGAGAAGATGATGACCGCAAACTTCAGATGATGACGTTTGTTAATGTGTTCCGCAGCTGCAGTCAGGATAGCCGTACGGCGCTCTCCGTTATGTCAGATGTGGTGCGACAGCTGAAAGAAGCCCAGCCTCAACTTGAAAACATCTACTACTGGCAAGACAACGCCGGTTGTTACCACTGTAGTACAACAATTGTTGGAACAAAACTAATGAGCAAACAGCACAGTATTTCAGCCAGGCGGATGGATTTCTGTGATTCACAGGCAGGTAAAGGCGCGTTTGACAGGAAAGCCGCCACCATCAAGTCACAGATGAAGATCTATCTCAATTCAGGGAACAATATTGAAAGTGCAGAGGAAATGATGGATGCCATCCTTTCATCGGGTGGATTATCATCTGTTAAGGTTACCATTTCAGGACCTCCTGAGGCTTCTGCATTTCCCGCTATCCGGTTGGAAGGTGTGAGCACTATTTCAAACATAGAGTATGTTGACGAAGGGTTGCGCGTTTGGAAAGCCTATGACATTGGTCCTGGAAAGTTGATTCAGTGGGAAAAACTTGACGTCCAACAAATATGGTAGTTCCAAGGCTGTCAGCCGTTGACCGCGGCACTTGTGGGGAAAATGCTAATTTTAAACCAATTGCATCCAAGAAGGCAAAGATCCCTCCAAAACAAGCAAATACAACTGGTTTCAGCGATTCACCAAGTTATGACGAATCTTCCTCCGATTAATCAAGTGCCAGCATCTTTTTCTGTCCCGAAGAAGGCTGCATTAAACATTATCAACGTTTCTCATCGCTTCAAAGG
Source organism: Pachyseris speciosa (assembly GCA_016490735.1). Lineage (NCBI taxonomy): Eukaryota > Metazoa > Cnidaria > Anthozoa > Scleractinia > Pachyseridae > Pachyseris > Pachyseris speciosa. Next base: position 30,998 of record JAEMWC010001073.1, on the reverse strand, counting down.
CACCTCGACTGTGGTAGACATCACCTTGCTATTGAGAACGAGGGTCTCCTTGACAGAGCCATCGTTGGTTATTCCAAGAGACTGGATGTGCAGTCGAATAGTGTTCCAAATATTCCGACAGAAGTATCTAAAGTTCGATCTGTGGGAAGCCTGGTCCTCCCCATGGGGTGGGCATTGAGGTCATCACAAGTTAAAAGAACTAGATTCACCGCTAATCAGAAAGATTACTTAACAAAGAAATTCGATCTTGGTGAAACCTCGGGACAAAAAGCGGATCCGGACTCTGTTGCAAGGGTTATGATGACAACCAGGGACACTGAGAGTTCTAACTTCCCAGCAGGTAGCAAGCTTTTTTAGTCGACTAGCAGCGAAGCGGCGCTTACCAGATGTAACAAGTGGTAGTGACGAAGAAGCGGCAGATTGCGCAGAAAGGGAGAGTGTACTTCAAGAGCTCACCACAGCAGTTATGCGTGAAGTATCGTTGGAGCATCCAATAGTTTAGGACTGTTATAACATATGTAAACTCATCAGTTCGTCGAAGCTCTCTTCTTTTTCCATTCAAATGTTAAAAGAAATTTGCAGTTATTTTGAAATTGACACAAGCCATGTAAAGGTGAGACGGAAGAAGCCATATGTGGATCTTTTGGTTGCTTTTTCAAAGCATTGTTCCTGTAAGAAGTAAGGTATGACTTAGCATGGTTTATAGACTATTTATATGCGATGCCACTTGTTATGACAAATTTAAAGCTGACTCTTCCACCAGAACCGAACAACTGGCACAACCGAAACCACCTGAACGGAACGAACCGAACCACGAAACGAAATCAAACTCTTGATAAAGAAGAAACCTTTTTTTTTTTCATTATTTAAAGCCGCGCATTTGGCACGCGTGAAGAGAGTACGCTAAATCCCTGCATGTCTAACGAACGCTGCGTGCTCGCAGCTTAGTATAGTTTCCATTACGGTGTAAATGTGAATGTTTCCTTCGCAAAGAATTA
>JAEMWC010001073.1:15000-25000 GCA_016490735.1 Pachyseris speciosa | reverse complement strand
AGTAACGCAGCTGCTGACATCGGTATAGAACGTGTTAATCCACTTTCGGATTTGAGGACCGAAGTTGAAGGCTTCTAGAACTTTAGCAAGGAAATTCCAATCTACGGAATCGAAGGCTCTTTTTGAAATCATTGATAGTTTCAACGTTATGTTCTTGTCCTCCGAGGAATCTTCTTCAATTAACGATTCTTAGTGGCAAAACATCATCCAGCTATAGGCTCGTTTGTGAAGCTACACGAGCTTTTCCCCTGCTTTTTCCTCGCAGACCCGTCCACTTTTTTTTTTGTTAATTTGTTTGCCGATTAAAACAACAAATACACATCATCAACTCTGAAACAACAAAGTAAAAGAAATGATTAGAAAAGTAATAAAATACTAACAAGAAAGGACGTACGACGACTACGTAATGATCCCGAATACACTTCATTGGATAACAAGAACAAACTAAAATTACTTGTAAAGAGTATAATGCCACTAACAAAGATAATATGTGAAGAAAAGACAGTAAACAGATTTTAGAGTAGAATGGCCCAAGTGCGATGAAAATTAGAAAGAGCTTTTTTTGCAATTGCGATCTTTTTTAACGTTTCAAGTTTTTCATGGATAATGGGAAGATAGTTTTGAAAACCTAAATCATCTCCGCGAAGGCTTGTGCAGAAAATGTGATATTTAGCAATTAATAAACAGTAGTTTAGTATCCGCCAATGCTTTGTGCTTTCATGCCAGCCATACAATATGTGACTCGGATTTATAATTAAATTTTCATTAGTTTTTGTGTTGCACCAAACTAGGAAGGAAGTCCAAAAACCGACTACGGAAGCGCAGTTAATCAGCAAGTGGTTCAGTGTTTTCTCTTTGTCGTTACAGAAATTACAGCTAGCATTGTCTAGAAGGCCGTCACGAAAAAGTGTAGCGCGGGTAGGAGGCACGTTGTGGATCACTTTATATTGGAACATTATTGTCTTCACTTCGTTTGTTATTGCAAATGGCAGTAGATATACATTTTTGATGTTGTCTCTTGTAAAACCATGGCGGAGTATTCTATTTTCGGCAGTTGGAGGAACGAAAACGGTTTTCAGAGGGGCGGAATCGATGGATCTGGTCGTTAGGGGGTAGGCAGAGACGTTGTTTTCATCCGTTTGAGGGGTAACGCGGTTCTCAAGGTACGCTTTCCACATTGCAGGAACTGCGTTAATTAAACCGTAGTACTGAGGGAAGGGTACATTCAGATTAAATTTAGATCGAAACTCCTGCCAGTTTAAAAAATTGTTTTGTTCTTTTAATAAATCGTTAATCTTAGAAATCCCGGCGTCAAACTAATGTTTATAGAATATAGGTTTTTCGGCTATTACAATGTTCTTATTATTCCAGATAATTTCATCTTTATGGCGAGACTTGAGATCATATCCTGTTGAGTTTTTAAACTCGGACCAATAGTTTAAAATCTTTTCGTAAAATAATGGAAGGTTTTCATGGGCAATTGTATTGGTTGTGAAGTTGCATTTTGTCAGGAAAGCAAGACTGCCATGTTTATGCGTGATGTGGTTGGGAATTATTTTCCAGGAAGCTTGAGAGTCATCTTGAATTATTTTGATCCATCCTAGTTTGAGTGCTTTTTCCATAATCTTGAAATCACACATTTTCAACCCGCCATCTTTTTTTTCTCCAATTATAGTGCTCTTTTTAATTTTAGGGGGTTTCCCCTCCCAAATAAAATTGAAAATTATTTTATTGATTTCCTGGATGAAGTGATCAGGTAAAGCTAACACAGACGCCGCGTAAATCAACTTTGATAGGCCGAGTGTCTTGACTATATTGATCCTTCCATACAGAGTACGATTTTTTCGTTTCCAGATTTTGAGAGTTTTTTTCCAGGATTTTTATTTTCTCTCCAAAATTTAAAGAATCAGCGCTAGAGCTTGGTAGTAGGAAAAGAAAATGCCGAGAGCACTGATAGGTTCTTTTGGCCACTTAAAACTTAAGGGAGTGTCCGTTCGTTCTTTCCATTGACCCAACCACATTGCTTCTGTTTTAGCAGTATTGATTTCTAGACCAGAACAAGCGTTGAAATCATTTACGAGATTCAGTAGGTTTGTCACGGAGTCAAGGTCGCGAACAAAGACTGTGGTATCATCAGCATATTGACTTATTTTTAGTTCATACTTATTGACTTGATTATTGTGGCATCCTTTTTCACAGCTCGATAAAAGAGTTCTATACCGAGAACAAAAAGGACACCGGAATGCGGGCAGCCTAGTCTGACGCCTCGTTTAAGAGAGAAAAAAGTAGATACATAACCATTATTCAAGACACAGCTTGTGACTTAACAAATAAAAAAGCCTTAACTGTGCTTTGTTCTGTTATAAGGCACGCAAGGAAGTGACGAGAGCACGAAAGAGGAGGAAGAAGCACGAGCCATAGGCGAGTGCTTTTAACTACTTCTTGAGTGCTCTCGTCTCTTCCTTGCGTGCCTTATAACAGAACAAAGCACAGTTAAGGCTTTTTTATTTGTTTTATAATAAAGAATTTCTTAATTTCCTTACGCATTCGGCTACAATTTTCGGATAGCTTTATTTTCCAAATCCTACGAGTGGCGTCAGCCGTGCATCTGTACTCTCATAAGGCACGCTAGAACAGACCATCACATTCCTTGTTACAATGGTTCAATACATTTCATTGGTTAAACACGACCAAAGCAGTCAAAATGTCAAACCATAAAAGTTCAGAAACCATCAAAGTGCAAGTTGATTTTTAGTCTAAAATCGCGATCAAATAGCAAATTGTTCAGTGAAATTAGGCCGAATTTTGGCTCATGCATTCGCTAAAAAAGGCGTAATGATCAAGAGCTAGTCTTAAAAGATACTCAGAAAGGTGAATTTTCGAGTGTGAAATGAAAGTGCAAAAGATTTTACTCGTGAAAAGATTAAAACTTGGATCGGCTTGCATGGCGCCCTGCGTAGCGGGATTGTGTGGTTGAAAAACCTGACAAAATGATGATTCCACGGCATCTTGCAGCTTACCAAAAAGGGTCACAGAACAGTTTACCATTAATTGGAGGAACGAGTAGCTCAAACTTGTAGGACGAAGTTCTTTCTTTGGACAATCCGTTTGCTATGTTTACCGATGCGTGTTTTTAAGCGGATGTGTTTTTTCAAGTGATGGAAACTTCTAGAACGACAGGTGAATTAAATAAATTTCAACTTTGAACATTTGGTTTAATTGTTGCTACTTTTGTTCAGGATTGAAACTCGTATTTATCTCTCGACTGGATGTAAATAGCGAGTGAACGAATGAGTGATTTTACACCACTTGGCTGACTGTTTTTCGACGTACCTTAGCAATGTTAAAAAAATTTTGCCCTTATGTTATTAACACGTAATTGGAATGAGTCCTCGTAAACCACTTGTGTTTTCAGAAGTTGCTGAAATTGCCCTCGTCGCTGCATGACTCGGACAATTTCAGCAACTTCTGAAAACACACTTGACATTAATCCTTAACTTTTAATGCTGTTATTTGTGGTGTCACTCGCAGAAACATCGTCCAAATCCATTGCGGCTAACCGCTCGTTTTCATACATATTTCCTGGGTCGTACACTACGTCTGAGTCAAAATAAAAACCGAGGGAAAAATTCAGATTTTCATTTGGGTCCATGGCAAGACTCCGTAGCTGCCCGTGCATCTGTACTCTCATAAGGCACGCTGCTTTAACCAATCAGCGCGCGTTATATCGAAACTTTATTATAAATTACTATAAAAAACCTTGAACCAGTTTTGAATATCCGGGCCGAAATTGAAAAGTGTCTCTGCTAGGTAGTTCCATTCAATCGAATCAAATGCTTTTTTAAAGTCAAGGAATATTGCGATGCCTTTTTTATTTATTCTGTCAGTGTAATTTATTATATCGTTTATGAGCCTCTCATTTTCGCCTATGTATAGGGATTTCACATATCCAGTTTGGTCGGGGTTAATTATAGTTGGTAGAATTTTTTTAATTCTATTGGCAATGACTTTAGTAAGGATCTTATAGTCAACGTTTAAAAGTGAGATGGGTCTCAAGTTTTCTAGGATGGTTTTATCTTTAGCCTTCCTTGGTATAAGCGAAATTATACCACGCCTTTGGCTTATGGACATTGTACCGTGTTGGAAAGCATAGTTGTAGCTAGTTAGCAGATCATGGCAAATATCCGGCCAAAAGAAACGATAAAACTCAGCTGGTAAACCATCAATACCTGGGGTTTTGTTACTTTTTAAGTCTTTAAGCGTGAATTAAGAATTATTTTCTTCATTGGTTAGTGTGGTAATATTTTCCGGATTAAAAAAAGGTGAATTTTCAAAGTTTTGGGGGTTAACCTCGGTGGAGCGGTATAGAGCTTCGTAAAAATTCTTTTGCACTTGTAAGATTTCGGATTGCTCTTCTATGTAGGAGTCTTGTCCTACTTTGAGTTTGGTTATTGTTTTGTTATCACGAGTGCGCTTTTCTAGACTAAAGAAATACTTTGTGTTTCTTTCTCCTTCTTCGCGCCAACGTGCTTTGGATCTTAAAATAGCTCCTCTGGTTTTTATTAGTGTGGTTTACTGAGACGTGCTCTAGCCAATTGAAGCTCTAGTATGGCAGTTTTGTCGTGACGGTTTTCTTCAGCATTTGCTTGAAGATCGTTTACTTTTTTGTATAAAGAGTTCTCCCCATCTCAGTATTTTTTCGCTTTTCGTTTAGAATATTGAAGGGTAAAGCCTGTTATCTCCCTTTTTATGAGATCCCATTTTAGACCTAAATCATGAACCTCTTGGTACTTCTCTTTAAAACTAGGTTAATTTGTTTTTAAGGCTGCTACATATGCTTCGTCTCGGAGGAGGGTTGTGCTAAACTTCCAAAACCCAGGGCCTCTTTTATGATTGAACTGATTCGATTGGAGATGCATTGACACGGCACTATGGTCAGATTCGGGTGCGTAGAAAATATTGCAATTCGTAGCGAAAGGAACTAACTCGTTGGAAATTAAAAAGTAGTCTGACCGACATTGAATTTTAAAGGATTTAGTTCTCCAGGTGAAACTCTGCTTTTCCGGATTCGTGTTTCGCCATGTGTCATTCAGATTATGTAAAACGCATAGTGCGTTGATTTCTTTTATAACAGCTGATTTTTTTGTTATCAAGTTTCCTCCTTTTTTTGTCTTGTGACGTTAGTACACAGTTGAAGTCTCCTCCAATTATAATTGTATCCTGTGCAAATTCTTCAAGATGTTTGCTTAATTTATTGAAGAAAGCGGTTTGTTGGGCAACATCATTAGGTGCGTAGATGTTAACAAACACAAAGGTCTTTGCTTCAAATGTCACTTTTGGGAAAATGAATCTTCCTTGTTTATCAGGTATGCACTTTTCGATCTTGAAGTCCACAGAGGGACGCTTTGCCAATCCACTCTTTTTCCCAGATGGATTCAAGACCTTTTGAGCTATAAGACTCTTGCAAAAAAATTACGTGATGTTTTTGTTTGTGTAACCATCGAAAAATAGATCACGTCTGATAGACTTATTGAGGCCTCGTACATTGAGTGACAGACATTTGAGGTCAATTTACATTTTGCGCGGCCAATTTAAGCTTAATAAAGAAGTTAAAACACACAAGACCGGCGGAGTAATTACTTTCGATAGCGTTTCACGACGACTTGAAACAAAAATCGATTTAACATTTACCTTGGTGGGTTGAAAGAGATCGCTAATGGACTTGAAGAAACATTTGGCGTAAGGAATGAAAGTAACGTAATGGGTAAAACGGAATAAACATGTAAACACAAGTAAGAAAAACAAAAGCGACACAAGACATGGGCTAAAAACGAAGCGATGCAACATTTAGTTGCTAGCTAAGCGATAAACCAGAGGTAAGATTTCGCCGGGGTTCATCGGGGCTTACCGGCCGCAATTTTATGTGCTAAAATCTGAAAATAGCGAGCGACAATATGGCTGATGCATAAGCAAATATGGACAGTATATATAATAACAAGTTATTCGAAACTAAATTTTCTGCCTGTTGGCCATAGTCTTCCTCTTATAAATACCTTATCTGGTTGTGATAAACTGAAAGATACAGGAATTCCATGTTTCTTCGCAGCCTTGAAGGATTCCATTTGAGCTTTCCGTCGGGTAATGATTTCCTTAGGGAGGTCTTTGAAGATTTGAAAGTTTGTGCGCTTTAGTCTGTGCCCCAGAGATAGTATATCCTGGCAGTCCTTGTATCTCAAAAATCTAGCTAGTATGGGTCATGTCCTATCGCTTGTGACTTTGCCAATGCGATGAACGCGCTGTATTTCCACACTTCTAGCGCTCATGTAGCCGAGTTCACGTTCCATAAAGGACCTGATTACTTCTTCTGTGTCCTCCTTTCCGTTTTCCAGACTTGTGTCTTCGGTGATAGTAGTATAGTATGCACCACGGTTTCCGTTTTTTTGCGGTGGTTTCTCATTAAATTGCGGTGGAATACATTAACGTCGATGACCTCATCAATAGACAACCCCACGCGTGTTCCATTACCTTAAACCCACGCGTGTACCGTCACGCTGATTGCACTGACACGAAGAGGAACGGATGATAACCCACGCGTGTGCAGGATGTATTCCTTCACATAACAGAGAGCGGATGAATTCCTTCGCATACTAATAGTGGATGTATTCCTTTTCATAAAAAGCACATGTAAAATTAAATCTTTTCGTTAGGTAGACATTGGCAAAACCTCTCGCTGACGATTTATTCCAAACTCTATTATGTATTCAAAATAAAAGCGGATAGTTTGTGAAGCATATTCCAGGCGCGAGAACCTGAAGTTCATGAGCATCACCACTAGTATAGTTTGCACCACGGTTTCCGTTTCTCATTAAATTGCGGTGGAATACATTAACGTCGATGACCTCATCAATAGACAACTCCACGCGTGGGGATCTGTACTAAGAGGTCATTCAGTTGGGGATCATATGTTTATTGTGACTGGCTGAAGGCTTTGAACTTCTGTTGAAGTTGTTCTTCAGCAAACCTCGCCCCTTCCTGTAGATCTTCGATCTCTTTCTTCGCATATGCTTTGAATTCTTCGAGTTTTTGCGTTCGCGACTCCAACTTCGCGAGGTTAGCTTGAATAGATTTCACAGTAGATTCAATTATGTCGAGCTTCTCTAGCTTCTTGAGAATTGCTTGCAGCTTTCCGTCTACTGAATTCTGAGGCATATCAAAGTCACTTGAGCTTGAAAGGGCCTCGTTGTCTTCTTGCGTGTGGTGAGAAGGAGAGACGTTTTGTTTCGGTTTATTGGCTTCTGGAGAAGACGTCGATCCCTTGGAAGACGTGGAAGACTTATTTCGCCTTTTGCTTAAAACTTGATTTAAAGATTCTGCTATTTACCGCTCTGACATAGGAAAGTTTGTGGACGGCTGCTTCGTACGTCTTCAAGCCGCCATTACTTGACCCAGACCCCAACTTTTACTCCACTATAAAATTATCAAAGCCAGTCAGCCGACCCATTTTGCTGGTTTTAACACCCAAACGCTGATTAATTCTTACCGGTTCAAAGAAATTACGACGACAAGACGACGAAACTTCATTGTTCACAGTCCGCTTTGGACGACAAATTCAAACGTTTTCAATGAAGCGGTCACTCAGATTTTGAGACATTTTGAGACCGTACGGATTGACACATCGTTTGTACGGATTAAACTTGCTCAAACCATCATGTTATCGTTGTGTTAATGTTAATGTTAGGTTTGACGATCGTGCTTTCTTCGTGAAGCTTGCATTAGGGTTATTTTTTCAGTTGTTTCTGCTGATTATCACGTAAAGCTAATATTGGAAGATCGGCATAATTATTCTTTACATAGCAGAAAAACTGGATTCATCATTATTGAAAATGTGTTGAACGTTAGTATGCATGTCTTTGAATGCGCCGCCCATTTTAAATTTTTGTTTTGTACTAATTCGAGTTTTCTAAACAGTAATTTTTTATCAGAGATTTGCCAAGGCAAAGATATGCAAAAATTATGGAAAGATTTATTGTTCGACGTTTCGGATTGGTAATGACGCCTTTATGAAGAAGAGTAGGCTAGAGTTGAAGTTTCCATCAAGTACTAAATAGATGGCTAAACAAACACTCTAGCGCGAATTGCGTCAGTTTGATCTTTCAGTTCAGGTTTTTAAGCATCAGAAAAGAGAAATCAAAAAGCAAGTGATACAAAACAAAAAGGAAAATCGAGTTGTTTTCTATAGTTTAACTAATCAAAATCAAAGCACGCCAGTTGCTGTTGAAAACCTCTCTGAAGCTTTGCTATGGGCGATGAAACGTCATAAACAGTCCTTTCAGTTAGGTCAGAACTGCTCAGACACCCTCTTTTTCGAACGATAAGGTTGAGTACATTCAATTTATTCAGCTACAGAGTGTATACAGCCGTACCAATCGCCAAAGATTCATATCACAATGGGAAAATGAGAAACCTTTTGTTGAACAACATGGCGGCGATGACTTCACGTGCGTACCATCCATAATATCTCTGGAAATTACACTACATAAAGCCTTTTCGACTCTTAATTGCAAATGTTGAGGTTATTCAGCTGTGATACTAAGGTGACAATTATGTGGAGCTAAACTAACAGTTAATTTTCCAAGTGAACGCACTGAACAGAGTGGAGCTAGCAATGTAATTATGTTTTGAAGTAATAAAATTCATTTTTCTCGCGTAGTTTCTAACACGTTTCGCAATTATCGCTATGTGATTGAAACCAAAACAAATTGTCACGGAATAATTAGTGTTTTCTTGAGTAAGGATATTATTAACAACGATAATATATCAATTCACACGTTTCTGAGTACCTGATGACTAATTGTGTTGTCTTGATTCAGCATTCAAGAACAGATTAAGTCCGCTGGGTTTTATAACCTATTCCCAAAAGAATTTTAAATGTAAGAGTTCAAATGTTTAGACTGACCACATAACTCTCACTTCAAACTTTGAATAAATTTTTTGGTTGCTAAGAACTAAAGCAATATGTGATATTTTATCAGCCTACTGCTGCCATCATTTTGTTCACACAAAAAGTCATGATCACGATCACGTTCACATTTTGTTGTTTCAGCCAGGCAAATTGTCAATCATTTCATCACCACCTATAGAAAGCTAAGTTTCACCATTAGGATCGATTGCTGTGTTACGCTGTAATTTGGTTTGGTGAAAGGAAGACTTCGCGGTGTTGAAAAGTGGAACGAAATGATGCTTTTCAGCGTGAGATATACCATTCTGTTGTCCATTTTGGCATCTGTCTGCCACAGTTGTTTCAAAGGCTATTATGGGTCTCCCTGTGCACGTAAGTTTTGAAACTCGCACATAGTTCGAATCGTCATCCCTTTGATTTTTAAGTGGATCACCGTTGGATCAAGTTTATATATACAGTGTAATTATTTTTAAAAAATGGACAACCACTTTGAGTTTAAAACAAGCAGCTTAAACATGCCGAGCTGACTCTTTCTTTCTGATATGGTTTCCCATTGCGTTAGTTCTTTTGTTATTTAGTTTTACTTACTATGACAATTTTGTGCAATAGCTGTAATTATTTTGTTGTTTATATTTAGTCTCGCTATGTACATCCTATTTCATAAAATTGTTGTCCCAGGTCTCGCGCATTTAAGCATTGCCCATTAATTTTTAAAAAATTCGCGTCAATGGTAAAAACGCGTCAACGGTAGTATAAATTCAAATCACAACTGTAAACTATCTCACAACTGATGATGACCGTTGAACGATTGAAACATGTCTTGTTTTAAACTCAAAGTGGTTGTCCACTTTTTTAAAAATTTTAACTTGTCTGCTTTTATCAAGACAGTGTAATTACAAATGACAAAGACGTTCTATAAGATGTTTAAGTTTTACAGGGTCAGAAATAATTGTTGAAGCACACAAGTAATCTCCACAGACCTCTAGTGTAACTCTTGTCCACAGCTATCGGTGCATTGTTGACACCATAGCACTATTCCCC
>JAEMWC010001073.1:0-10000 GCA_016490735.1 Pachyseris speciosa | reverse complement strand
TCGGCGCGTCATTTATCACTTCATATCCAGCGCGCCCTCGTAGAATAATTGTTCAATATTCTGAACAAGTGTCTCCCTCATCATCCTACTTCCAGAGGTTTGGCTCTGGTGAGGGGCTGATGAACATTTGTTGGCAAAAAAGCCTCAGTTGGAAACCAATTGTCATGTGGCTGTTGGCGCTATGCCCATGCTATGCTCCTGCTGGAGCGGAATAAAGTTAATGATGATTCGTCCATAAAAATATATTCACGTGAAGGGTTTATTCTCTATAGTTTTGTTTTATTCCCATTCATTTTAATAGTGACCTGTCTAAAATTTTATCATTACTCCTAATTTAGTTCTTACCTGCGAAGCATTGTATCCCCACCCCAAATGGTGCATTTGTCGTTTTGTGTATATACCTGCAAACTTTTTCTGAGCCAAATGCGTGAGATTTTCTTGTTCTCATGACCAGAATTTCCGAAAATGTTCCGACGATTTCTCGAAGACTTAAGAACGCTACCGAACATGTCAGAAGATGATCCAATGACTTCGGAACATTTCCAAAGCTATTTGAGCTCATTTGCAATCCCTCAAATGCAAACTGAAACGCGACATTTTAGCGCGTTATGATACAGCAAGGACTCAGATCGATATTAAGCGCCGTTTGTTGGAAGATTTACGGGAATATTGAATTCAATTTTTGTTTTTAATGTGTTAAAGGATGAGTCATCCGGATTTCTAAGTCAGGCGTGAGAAATTGTCGTCAATGCGTGAGATCGACGTCTTTGGTCCGCAGGCGTATGACTTACGCATAATGCATGAGAGTTGGCAGGTATTCGTGTGACACGGCCAATTTATCAACTTGCGTCATGGAGTGTAACGAGGGATATGAGGTGCATTATTTGTGGGCCACAATGGAAACTACTGGGTTACCAGTAATTGTGTCACCCCTATAAAGTGGTATTAAAAAGCCTCAGTTGGAAACCAATTGTCATGTGGCTGTTGGCGCTATGCCCCTGCTATGCTCCTGCTGGAGCGGAATGAACTTGATGATGAAGGGTTTTTATCCCCATTCATTTTAATAGTGACCTGTCTAACGTTTAATTACTACTCTTAATTTAGTTTCTAGGTGCGAAGCATTGCCTCTTCCCCTATATGGTGTATTTGTCGGCACGTGTGACACGGCCTTTTATCAACTTGCGTCATGAAGTGTTACGAGGGATATGAGGCGCATGGCAGTCTGGAACGACAGTGCATTGTTGGGGAGCATGGAGTAATGAGGTGGACTGGAACACCGCTGCTTTGTGAAGGTCAGGGAAAGGCCAATACACTGGGAATAAACTTCGTTACCCGTTCCATATCATTATTTGCTTTCAAGCAAAACCAAAAATTTCCCGTTTTATGCGCCCTGGAACAAAGCTAAAAAACACACATCTTTGCTTTCAAAAACAAAATACCCTAATGAGAGCAAACTGAGTATTTATCATGACTGAGTATCCAATTTTGTCTCTCACGCCTACAGAGAGTCGAGGATCAGCCATTTTATTCGAGCCACTTCTTAAAGCCTCTGTTTTGCTCTTTGGCGCCTGGATTGCATTCTGGGAGACTTGGATACCACGGCGAAATCGAAGTCCCGCATTTTTCATAAATGTCGAGCAATCCGGACCTACTGGCAAAATATGGAACGCGTTTTGTTCTTTGCAAATTAAATCTCGCCAAAATTGCCTTGCTAGGTCCAAGAATCCATCACAGAACGACTAGACAGACGAACTTCACTTCTGAGCTGCCATGACTCGACACGACCACTTTTGGTGTCCCAGTCGTTGTGAAATTATCTCTCACCTCTGACTTCGCTCAGAGATTTGCCTCTACTCTCCATTCCAGCTCAATGATGCCAGCCTGGAAGCTTATGCAGCGAAAAATAGCTCGAAAACACACTTATAAACCAAGTACCTACCGATTACAACTCGCTTCGGATTTGCAATATGTTTTGGAGGTAGAGGTGTTTGGGCTTAAGGGTGATTGTACAAAGAAAAACGCCTGTTGGCCACCAACTGAGAAGAAGGTCCGGACGGAGAGAAAAGAAAAAATACTCGAAATGAATCTCATGCGCTTTGAGAACGCCGACCGTTATCTGCGTGGGAACCGTGGAAATCCTATTCTGTTTTTGAGTGCACGTAGTTCATCTCACTAGAGAAAAATCATGGGAAATAGGTTGTTCGTTTTACGCATATAAGAGCATTTTTATCTATATACCAGGTGAAGTGTCCCTCTGAGTTAAATGCACGTCCCATTTGTACTTACGTGCCATGTGGGAAAAGGGGAAAAAGGGTAGTGGGGTGAAGTAGTACTCGAATTGCTCTATAAAGGTTCATACAGGTAGAGTTGCTAAGCAACGAGAGTGTTAAGCCTGTCGTCGGGTCCTAATCCCCAAGCCATTGAGAGGTCCTAATCCTCTCACGGGGTACTAATCCCCAGGCCATTTAGAGGTCCTCATCCTCTTGAAGACATATTATGAACTCATTGTTACCATGGAAACACAGCTTTCCTGCAGTCCCATTCTACCAATATAGCTAATCATATGAGTCTATGGGGCAAAGGGCGACCTGTATGGAGCACTTCATCCCCACCCAAATTTATTAAATAACAACTGCCGTCTTGCGAAAAGCAATCATAACCTGGCAAAGTATAAATTAAAAATAAATATTATGACAAAATAAGATTCGAAAATATAAAACAAGAGAATCAAGAAAAAGATAGAAAAATAATCAGACAATGTGCCTGTAAGAGGCAGCACTGTGCTAAATAACGATAACAATGGTAAACTATAGTCTAAAAGGGCAGACAGGCTGCTCAAGTCCATTCCATCAGTAATCTAAATATTATCGCGACTGTTACAAAATCATTAACCCATTGACTACCGGCTGTTTTTACGTTTTCGGAGTGATTTTCCACCTATAAACGATGAATCGCAATTTGTGACTCTTTATTTGAAACTACCAGGGAAAAGTGGTGCTGTCCTAAGGCACTGGAGGCTCAAGGTTTCTGAAAAAGTCATTTTGACGAAGCTATTTTTTTATCCGTGAAGCAACAACAATGGCCCAAGTTCGGTTTGCTTGCGATTTTTGCTAAGTTTACAGCAATTTTTCATCTTTAGCGGCTGCCTGATGAGCAACATTAAGCGTGACGGTAGCTAAGAGTCCACTTTATCAAAGAATCGAACAAAGTGATGTACTTTGTTGTAGAATTTGGCTTGTTACTCGACGAACTGGGAATTTGGCCGGTCGGACACTTAGTACCTTTAGGACTCGACTACTGATGAATTTCTCGACCTACCGCCGCATATTTTGGAATTTGTGAGCACTGAAGATTACCACAAGCAGGAAATTTTGGCGATAGGTCGGAGTGGCTGTAGACTTAGTTTATATGTGAAAGAATTGAGGGAAGGAACGGGCGCTGTCAAAAATTCTCGTTAGTTCCCAGCAAGCAACGCGCTCGAGATGTTGAAAATGTCCGTAAGGCCCGAATGCACTGGAACAAAAGGCTATATATACGCTCGGGAGAAGAATATGAACGAAAAAAGTCATTTCTAAGCTAGAACAAGGACTTAATTTCGTTATGGTGGTTGAAGTTTGGTTTTTCGACGATGATTTCCTTAAAAAACATGAAGGCAAAAAGGGGCATTTTTGTCGTTTCTCGTTAACGTTAAAAAGGGCCAGTTTCGTTCTTGTCCAAACTCAAAAGGCCATATTTGGTAAAAATCGCTACGTTTCTTGCGTTTATTGGATATCCAAATATAAAGAACATTCCATTTCGTGCTGACAACTAACAGTTAAGGCAATATTCGTGCGATTGAGAAAGTTGCAATGTTTTGAAGCATGGGAGTTTTTTACGGCCGGTTTTGGCCGGCACGGGTGCCAATGAGTTAATGGCACATGAATATGAAGTTGGCAGCATTTCCGGTTCTATATCAAACGAAGTCAGATAAATTGAGTACTTGGAATAGGACAAAACTGCTAACGTAAATGGCAAATATGCTAACAAGACAAGGGGTGGGTGGGGGAAGTTTGTGAAAGTAACAGTTGAAATATCCACTAATTCAGATCCCTTGGGGCGATACATTATATCAAAAATTCAAATTGATGATAAAATTTACGTTTTTGTAAATGTTTATGCGCCAAACAAGGACAAAGCCTTAATCCAATTTTTCAAAAAATTGAATATTCTGCTTCATGCAGAAGACTTAGAATGTGAGGATAACATTATCTTCGGAGGTGATTTCAAATGTCCTTTAAATCCTAAGGTAGACAAGCGTGGAGGTATAATGAACCCAAGAAAAGCGGTTATTGGGTCTATTGGATGTTTTCAAGACGAGGTAGATTTAGTTGATATTTGGAGAGTTAATAATCCAGAAACTAAAAGTTATACATGGAGTCAAAAATGACCTGCAATTTTTTGTCGCTTAGACTATTGGCTAATTTCCTACAACCATAGTCTGCGATTGTGTTCAATCTACCGGCATAATTCCTGCTGCTAAAACTGATCACGCAGCGATTGACTTGTGTATTAGCGATATAGGAGACGGGGTGAAAGGTTCTGGTATGTGGAAAATGAACGTTTCCTTACTTGATGATGAAAACTACTTGAACGACTTAGAACAAAGTCTACCAAAGTAGAAACAAGACGGTGAGGAATTGTCTGATAAACGCAGCCTTTGGGGATTGGATTAAATACAATATTAGAATTCACGCCATTAGGTACTCTAAAGAAAAAGCTAATCAAAGGAATGAAAACGAAAAGTTGCTTCAAAATGATTATGAAAAAGCTACAAAACAATACGAAAATAATCTAAATGATATTAATAGAGCTCGGGTCGATGAGATAAAAGGAAAATTGGAAACGTTGTACAATACGAAAACCGAAGGAATTATCATACGTTCTAGAGCTCGGTGGCATGAACATGGCGAAAAGAGTTCTAAATATTTCTTAAATCTTGAGAAAAGAAGTCACGTTAAAAAACACATTAGAAAATTATTAACTAATGGCTCTATAACCACTGACCCTTTTTGTATACTTTCCGAACAAAAACTCTTTTATAACAATTTATATAAAACAAGATCAAAGGATAACGCCGATAATGAAGCCATAAAAAAATTCTTAAATGAACTCACTATTCCAAAATTATCGGAAGAATTGAAGCAATCTTGTGAAGGTGGAATAACCGTAGAAGAATGTAAAATCAGTTTGAATATCTTTTCAGAATAATAAATCACCTGGCAATGACGAAATCCCAGTTGAGTTTTATAAAAGATGCTGGAATTTAATTTGTGATCCGTGGACTGCGTAAGTGAGTCATTCGAAAAGGAAGAAATGTCCAATTCCCAAAGACAGGCAGTTATTACTCTGATAGAAAAAAAGGGAGGGATCCTACTCTCTCGGAGAATTGGAGACCTGTTTCACCTGGCAATGTAGAAGCTAAAATAAGTTCGAAAGTAATTGCCAATAGAACATAATTCATCACAACCAAACGGGCTATGTTAAGGATCGATTTATCGGTGAAACAATTCGATCAATCTTAGATGTTATGAAATTCACTAAGAAGGAGAACTTGCCTGGTCTTTTGATTTTTATCGATTTTCAAAAAGCTTTTGACACTCTAGAATGGAATATCCTTTCAAAATGTCTAAGCTATTTTAATTTTGGTCCTGATTTTATGAGATGGATAAGAATTTTTTATAGACATATTCAAAGTTGTGTGATCAATAATGGACTGTCTTCAAACTATTTCAATCTTACACATGGTGTGAGACAAGGTGATCCTCTATCCCCATATCTGATCTTCTAGCAGTGGAAATATTAGCAATTGCTGTAGGGATAATTCCAGTATAAAAGGCATCACAATAGAGGGTGAATAAACAAAACTTCTTCAATATGCAGACGACACGACTGCTGTTCTCTCAGACATAGATTCAGGTCATGTACTCTTTAAAGTTCTGGATGAATTTGGAATTTGGTCCGTTTTAAGAATTAACAGTTCAAAGACAGAAGGAATGTGGATTGGGTCCTTAAAAAATAATGAAGAGAAACCATTTGGAATCAAATGGCCTAGTGATTCAATCAAAGCCCTTGGAGTATTTCTTTCTTATGATCATAATCAGTATATATATATATATATATATATATATATATATATATATATATATAATTTACCGAGAAACTTGATAGCATCAAAAAGGAAATCAGCATATGGTCTTCCAGAGGATTATCCCTCTACGGGAAAGTGACCATAATTAAATCCCTTTTAATACCTAAGTTCGTCTATATTTCTTCTTTACTCCCTACCCCAAACAAATTCATCAAGGATTTGAATCAGTTGATCTATAAATTTCTCTGGAATGGGAAAGACAAAATAAGGAGAGTATCCATCATCAATAATTATGAAGAAGGAGGTATTAAAATGATAGATGTTGAAAGTATGATCAAATCTCTTAGACTTGCTTGGCTTAAAAGGATCTTTAGCACTAGTGCAGGGACATGGAAAAATTATCTTACGTACTTATTGAAAGAGTTAGGAGGCCTTCTGCTTTTTAACTTTAATTATAATATTAAAGATCTTATATAATATTAACGGTCAGTTCTATAAGGAATTGTTACATTGGTGGTATAATTTCCGCGATGACTTCGCAACCAAAAAAGATTGGCAATGTGTTATTTGGAATAATCAGGAAATTAGAATAAATAATAAACCAATCTTTTACAGGAAATATTATAGCTCTGGAATTATAACTATAGAAAATCTTAGGTTCGATCTTGATAACACTGAATCCTTTGAATTAATTGCTAAGGGTATAGAAAAGACCAATTTTCTGGAATGGACAGGCCATCGACACTCCATACCGTCAAGGTTAAAAGCAGAAGGAATAAGAATTACATTCTAGATAACGGACACTTGAATTTGTCTTTCAAAACTGTGTATGGTGTTTTTGATACAACAACAATAAGATCTACAGATTATTATGCTTTCATAATCGGTATAAAAGCACTCTCTCCGTGTAATACGCAAAAGCTGAAATGCGAATTCGATTTGTCTGATGACGATTTGAAAAAAGCTTTTTCTCTGCCCCACTCTATCGCTTTTGAACCTTATGTTAAAGCCTTTCAGTACAAAGTTCTAAATTCTATACTTTACACAAATTACAAATTACACAAGATAGGTTACGTTCAAGACAACTCCTGTTCCTTTTGCAAACATAAACCCGAAACTCAGCATCATCTATTCTTCTACTGTGCTCATGCTCGACGTTTTTGGAATGTATTTAAATCTTATTATTTTGGCAGAACGAATCAGGCAGTGCGCATAAGACATTTCTATCGGAATTCTAAGTTCAGAATATCCTTTACTAAACTATTTTTTACTTATAGGAAAATTGTACTTGTGGGAATGCCGAAGGAGCAACGTAATCAACTTCCAGATATAGCAGGATTTAAAGTTAAAGTCGATATCAAATATCAGACAGAAAAATATGTTTGCACAAAGAATAAACTGGAAATGGAAAAGATAATTTAGAACCATCGTCATTGTCTGTTTGTTTTTTTGAAAATGCAATTAGTCACTGCCATCTAAAGCTGGCGTACGTACTGGTATATATGTGATTGCTTGTGTGCGTGTGTGCACGTTTATTTTTTTATGTATCTATTATTATTATTATTATTATTATTATTATTATTATTACTACTTGTTGTGTATGTGCTTTATTGATTATTATGTACCGAAACTAAGTTGTAAGTGTTTGAATAAATAAATAAATAAATAAACAGTTGAAATAGAGGAGAATTGTGAACTCTACACATGGGAAGGCGAAAGAAGTCTCTATGTTTTGATTGACAGCGAAGTCATACTTCACATACATCACTTGGGGTCCATAGTGTTGCATCAGCCTTTTCTCCCCAAAGTTGTCAGAAGAGTTGCGTAAACCATAATTGAGAAACACAAGAAAGAACACAGGGCCAATAGTATAAGCTTGGATTCTTGGTTTCCTAAGGAAACCATTTGGAAAATTGTCGATTCCGGCTTTAAAATCCTTTCATCAATATACACACTGCAATGTTAAAACGTTGAGTTGTTTTTTAAACTTCGTCTGTTTATCGACAAGCCTACTTTAGTGTCCTGCATCACGCGTTTACTAGTTCTGCTTTTGAATTGTATGCAGAAATAAGGTTCACCCCTCTTTTCGTACCCCATGCAGAGTCCAACAGCGGAATTTGTTCTTTCATCTCATTGGTGGTGGTCTGGAAAACATTTTAGTGCTAAAGTGCCACCTTTATTGAAAGAAACTCTAAATTCAGCTTCTTCGCTACCCTGGATCAGCCATTTTAATTTGGATTTGCCGATTTCTGCAAAAACTCTTAACCCATGCAGTTCAAATTGTCACAAAGCGATAGAACCAATAATGAATCACTATTGTGCGATGCTGCACATTATTTGACGAATTTGCCATTTTTACTGTCCGCTCTCTCACTTTTTTTGTTTTGTATTGTTTTTGTTTTTTATTTCATTGCATTTTATTTTATTTACTCCACAATGTCATATTAAATAAGACACGTTATAATGAGTAGGAAAAGAGAAGGAGTGGATAAGGGAATGATTTAGTAAACTAATTATATGCCCTTTTAAATTACAATACATATTAATTTGAAAAAGGAAAAC
Organism: Pachyseris speciosa; assembly: GCA_016490735.1. Lineage (NCBI taxonomy): Eukaryota > Metazoa > Cnidaria > Anthozoa > Scleractinia > Pachyseridae > Pachyseris > Pachyseris speciosa. The sequence goes on along the minus strand of JAEMWC010001073.1, from coordinate 1,311 downwards.
CTACTATAAATAGCGGATATGAGAAACAGAAGGAAAAGGAAGTTTTACTATGGGCGCATGAAAGTAATTAATACTCAGCAAAATAATACTGAAAGAGAGCTCTTTTAAATAGTTTGGTTTCTCATAAATAGAAATAGGAATATCATTTCATTAATAACAGCCAATAACTGTTGGGCAAAATTCCCTAATATATATTCTGAAAGGACTAGGATTTAGATACTATAGTGGCGCACTTCGCGTGGCGTAATTATGTTGCTCTCACGTTTTTCATTATTCTGAGCTATTAATACGATAATCCTGCATTTTTAGCTCAGAAAATAGAATCCTAAGAAATAATCAGTGGTCAAAAAGTGAGTAATAACGGTCGAAAATGCAACGAACGACCGTTTTGCGTTTGGACTCCCTCAATTTCAAAAACACAACTAATTTTCGCTGAAAAATTGAAGCCCAACCACAGACTTAAAAGGGTTTTCTAACACCACGGAAGATGCTAAGGGAGGGCAAATGCTGCTTTTAAAATTTTGATTTTTTTCTAAGAATTGTTGAAATAATCATTTGAGCTGAAAACGTATACTATTTGTATTGGAAGGCGTATATCATCCAACCATTAAAATCCGTACAATTTCTCGACCGCGAAAACCGCCAAATGAAGTAAAAAACAAACAAATTTCATCAAGATACTACATGTACAAAAGGCCTTTACTTTATGAAGGTCAGGCAAAGGCTATTTCTTTTGTTTTCATTGCATTCACATAAAAATGGAATCTAATTCAAACGATGATTGAGCCAAACCCATAAGTATGTCGTTCGGCGCTCGAGGTTATGTTATAAGCCTCAGCCTGTAACAAATCACTTGATGTCCATGGAGTTACATCAGCGTTGGCAGACCAAAGCTGCTAGTAGAGTTGCGAAAACCATAATTGAGAACGCAAGAAAGAACACAGAGCAAACAGTATTAGGTTGACTCCGGGATTTCTAAAGGGAATCATGTTATATTGTCGATTAAGGCTTTAAAATCCCCTCATCATCTGTTTATCAACAAGCCTACTTTAGTGTCCTACATAACACGTTTACTATTTCTGCTTTTGCGGATCTTCCATCTCATTGGTCGTCTGGAGTGTTGCTGTGACTATGACTAACACTATATCCATAACATACTATCTCATTACTGGAAAAAAAAAAGTTGCATAGTGAGGTACCAAAATCACCCTGACAGTGGAATCAAATCTGATTCGGCTTGTCCGCTTTCCTTGATCCACGATTTCTCGATTTCCCAATTTCTCCAAACCTCTCTTGAAAACCAGTCCAAAT
>JAEMWC010001072.1:280000-282789 GCA_016490735.1 Pachyseris speciosa | reverse complement strand
AATCCGGTAATTCCGGGAAGAATTCAAAATGGAACTGTTCATCAGTGGAATGTTTTTGGGAAAAAAGGTACAGTAATACCTTTCGAGGTATTACCCTTTTATCGCTTTTACCGGAGTAATTTGTCCACAATTACCAGTGCCAGGCTCCTCACGGTGAAACTCCTTTGTTTGTTGTTAATAGCCAGACGGCCGGCCCACTGGCATCCAAAACTCCGGATCAAATGATACGCTTCAATCCCTTCCGTTTCCTTGGAGGGAAATTAGTCCAGTTCCATTTGTCCAAAAAAATCCACCGAAAATTCCATTCAAATGGTAAGCAATCACACTTTTTCTTAATCTCGGTTCCAAACCCTATATTAAAAGTATATAAATAGTTTTCAAAAATTGTAACGGACACTTTTAAAAATATACGTTGCCTAGCATACGAAACGTCAAGTCTATATAAAATGCGTTGGTTAACCATGTTTATTTCCGCTGTTTGTATTTTATTTCTAGTCACATAATTATCTTCAGTTTTGGAAGCCATCGCCAGAAATTTAGGACACGAGACTCCACGCGCAGTTACGCGCGGCAACCTGAAGACTGATCGGGACGCCGAAATGTATAGTGATTTGTATGGGCGCTCGAGAAAAATAGCAAATATCTCTTCAAGACGCAAAGAAAGAAAAATTGTGCAACTGAACCATAATAGGTTGTTATATTATAGGGCGAAATATGTAAAAATTATCATAAAGTAAACGACTTTCATGTATATTTTTCACGTTTTTCTTCCACCGGTAGCCGCCGAAATATTTATAAGGAATCCTGTGACATTTATCGAAATCGGGAAAACCGTTTGTTTATAAACTGCGATTACTGGCGAAATAAGCTTGATGGAAAAAATGTGCAAGTGGATGTTGTGAAAACACACATTCAACTTACTTACCTTCGCTCGTAGAGTCCTCGTAGATTCACTTTCATGTATATTTTCTCCGTTTGAAAATCCCACAAAACAAGGAACAGAGAAATGTCCATGTTGTTTCTTCGATAAATTCCTTAAAATATGTCGAATTCAAATCGTCATATCTCGGCGAAACATGCACCAAATTCGCTTTCAAAGCCATCTTTGAAAAGCTTGTTTCTTCTTCTTTCTTTCTGTGTAGAGATTATTTTGGTCAGTAGTTTTTTAATGGGCATAAGCTGAGCATACGCCGAGTTGATTTACCGCTGTTTCGGCAGTCGAACATGAGCCCGTCTTGAGCACAGCGGACAGTGGTTAATACCAGTACTCTGCAGAAAACAGCGGATTTTTTTAATCTCTTGTGGCTGAAAAATAAATTTTTGTTCTACAGTGTCTGACTATTTTACACGATGGGAGCAATTGAAAAAAAAATTGCAATTAGAAGATCTTAATAGCCATTACCGTCATCTTGTTTTCGAAAGACATCCGCTGTACTGTGCAGGCTCAAATGTCCGGAATTTCTGGCGGTGCATCGACTTCCAGACCGAAATCAGCTTTAAATTGGTTCAGGAGTTTAAGTAATTGGGAAATAGATTCTGTGTTAATATGAAAAACCGTAGTGTCGTCTGCATACATGGTCATTTTTACCTCATGGTTTCCTATTATATTCCTATTATTTATGCGATCGTAATTTTTGAAGCTCTGGCGAGGAGATCACCACCAATAAGGGACGGACCATTATTTTTCGGGGAGGGGGGGGGTATGGAAAATATAGGAAAAAAATTGTTTGCAGGGCCTAAAAAGACAAATAAATTGCTTGCAAAAATGATATGTATAAAAAAATAGTTTGTATAGAGGTCAGAGAAACTTGTACCCTATTAATGAAAAAAAAATTCAAAAGTGAAATTTAGACTCAAAGTAAGTAGTTGTTTGTAGAGAGGATAATTAGGGCTTCACTACTGCGTGATAGCAGAAAAGCCTGCTACTCCCTTTGCGTATTGCCTGTCGTATGCTCTTTATTTGCGACAGTAGCTGCGTAGGAATTAAAATGGTGAGTGTTTTATAAAGAAACAACAAACTATTACTAGGAGCTTACATATTCAACATAAAATGGGTAGCTTTACTGAAATTTTCTTTCGAAAAATAGTTTAAATATTGCGCTTTTCAAAAACACAAGGACTGGACATTTAAAATTCAAGCAACACTTTCGTTTTCCACTGCCGCCAATCATCTTACTCTACGTCTCAGAAAACGAAAAAGATAAGTTCAGAGGTGTCAAAAGGTAACGTTCGCGGGCAATGATTGATGGATTTCGATCCGCTTTGTAGATTACTCTTTTTCCAATTCGTTGGTCGCTGCCGTAAAATATTAAATCAAATAATGATTGACGGCAGTAAAGAGGGAACCTCCTTTTTGTGTCAGAATATGGTTAAAAAAGATACAAAAAATTGTTTGCAGGAAGGTATTGTTCAAAACAAAAAATGTTTCCAGAAGGTGCGTAAAAAAGTAAAAAGTTTGCAGAGGAAAACTTTTTCATAACCCCTCCAGGAAAATAATGGTCCGTCCCTAACAAAACGAAGACCCGACAGAGGACATCCTTGTCTCACTCCACGTGTTTTTATAAGGAAAATAAGTGAAAAGCATGGCTATTGATTTATAGAACACATTTGAAGATGTTGGAGCATATAGTATTAAGCCACTGCAGCTAAAACTCTGGCCCAAAGTTGAACAGCGCGAGAGCTCTCTCCAAGTAATTCCATTCAATGGTGTCGAAAGCTTTCCGGGTGTCTAAAAAAACGCTGCAATACCAGGGGAAGTTTCATTTTCCAAATAAAACATCAGATCTTGT
>JAEMWC010001072.1:252500-275000 GCA_016490735.1 Pachyseris speciosa | reverse complement strand
TATTTATTTTCGACTTTTAACATTTGACGTCAGTAAATTAGAGTTTCAGTTTGTGGCTATTTTTGGTTACCCAATAAAACATGTAATTAACACGCGCTAATTACCTCTCATGTAAGCGGCTGCTTATGGGAATAATCCCCGTAAACGGACAGCTCTACTAACGGACCATTTATCCAATTCTCGAGGGTGTCCGTTCACGAGAGAGTGTATATTAAACTCACAAAAATTGAGATTTTGTTTTAGATCACATACATTTCTCTATGACATCGGGAAGCCATTTTTAACATTCCACTTGATTCATGTGGGGTATCCATGACGTAATGTCACTCTGATTTCTGGTAATGTTGAGCGAAACCACCAAAATGTTTACAGTTACAGTGTACCACTTTGCGCAGAAGGTTGTGCTAAGGAATGGAAACACCAAATTATATGCTATCAAGACTTATACTTTTATGTAAGAGTATCACTGATTTCCAGAAACATTGCTTAAACGCTAACATGCAGAACAGTTTTGTAGAAACTGGACGAGCATAAATGTAGATGGTCAAATGTATGCTGGTACTTGTGATGGGGAAATTTGGAAACAGTTTGGAATTTGCAAAGGCAGCAATTAACCTTTGTTTGACCTTCCTTGACCATTAATGTGCCCTTATGATGAATATCTAAATTGATTTTCTGTTGGAGTAATTTGCATTGTGTTGATGAGTTTACCAAGACAATACTAGTTCGCATTATTGCTTCCCTCAAACATGAGCCAAAATCTCTGAATCACCTGCTGTTGAGGACCTGAATGCTCTATGGAAGGGGGTCTAAGTGGACACCTATAAATATCCATCTACTCTTACAGAAGTAGTAATTCACGCAGCTGTGTTGTGCTTTACCTCAGATATTCCAGAAGTACGTTAATTATGTGGATTCCTTAGTCACAGTGTGAAGAGAGGCTGCTCTCATTTTTACAAAAAGTTTCGAGGTGGTTTGTTAGAGAAAAGGAACTACTCTATAGTGGTTTTGATAATCGAGATGAATGGCAAAACAGATCTCCAGAGCAGCATCGAAGAGATGCCTACCGAGTGAAGAACTGCACGTCTCAGAATGCGTACGTCTGAGAATGCAGCTGAGAAACTCGCAAGTCAGCTGTCAGATGCACTGTTTTATTGGAAGTTTTTGATATTACACCAGTGTTGAGATGTGTGCGATTACCCCAACGCATAACTTGTTCCTTGGAACAACCATGCAAAAAAGTCTTCTATAAATGGATTGAGAAGGACATAATCTCAAAGGCAGGTTTGAAGAAGTCTCAAGAAGGGATGGGCGATCTTTCGTTCTAGTGAGTAGCCTGTCGCTCCTTTGGAAGCCCTGTCTTACAAAAACAGACAAGATGGTTGCAGATTGCAAACTTTTGCATTTCCTTAGGGAATATGAGACCATTATAAATGGTGAATTGGTAATAACACCAAGTATGCATCTTCACCTACACCTGAAAGACTACAGTGTAATTGGAGAACTTACTGTAATGGCAGCATTTCTGGACTTTTAGCTTTGAACGGTATACTGATGGTATTCTAGGCTCCTACACTGTACCTTACAAACAATAAGACGATAGAAATGCAAATCATGCACAGGCTTCTGACGTCAGGTATTGCAGCAAATATGCAGTATAATCTTCCAGAAGATTACAAGTAAATTCTTGTTATTTAAACGCAAAGCACAGGTTGAAACCAAAGGGATTTCTGGAGAGACTGTCTTACCGCCACAGCTTGCAGTCCCTTCCATGGAAAGCAATCCTTATTTGCAGACTTAACGTCGTACAAACTGTGAAGTTTTGACCACTGAGCACACTGCGCTGTGAATACATGACCATGTATTCAGAACTGACAGAACTGTCTCTGAATCTGGCTTCTCTTTACAAGAAGTACAAGTCTTTGTCAGTTCGTGGTCAGAGGTACATGTATTGTTCCACAGCAGGCAATAGACTTTGCCCACTGATAACTATGCTAACATTATTGCATCTTTGTCGTGCTGACAATCGAGTTATTAACCCCAGAATGATGAGACCTGAAATTATTTACTATTTTAATGTTCGCAGTTTGGAGATCAATGGAAAGCAGAGTATTCATGCTTTTACTTCCAGTTGTAAACTGATTTAAATCATCACTAAGAACAGGTCTTTGGCTTTGGAAATCCCTTGTCTGTTTGGCACGCAAAAGACTTTGAGCATGTGGACCATCAGTTTTTATGCCTGTTCAAAGATTTCACTCCAAGTTTTTCTTTCCCCATAAGTATTATGCTGGACACAGATACATGTACAGTGTATTTGATTTGTTCTCCTGTTTGTAGGAGAATATAACTTCATTCAATGCAAGGACAGTACAACTGCTATTTGTCGAAACATAGCCATTTGCTCACAGGAAATGGTCACGTGCCACTTGGAGTTAATTAATTTTAGTTAGTGAATAACAAAATTGCATTCAGGGCACATGTGGTTACTTGGAGTAGGTTTGTTTGTGAGGTTGAGCTATGTTGTTTAAGATGTATTTCATCTTTTAAATGAAACAGTAATTGAACTATGTGGTTTACCAGCAAGGAAGTCCTCTATCTGTCTATAGTTTGCAAAAGATTATGAGAATGCTGAACCACAAGTCTTTAATACCGGTTTAAAGAACCCACTCCAAGTTTTCATCTGCTGATAAACGTATTGTAACATATATGCATGAGACAGATATTTTATTGTTTCCCATTGCAGGTGAGTCTTGATTTAAATTATCTCATATAACTGCTAATTTACATTGTTGAGAACAGAAAGGAACCTTTTGAAACTACCTGACTGTGCTTTGTGAATAGTAGATGGAGTGTATGTCAACATAACCAAAAATCAGGACTATATCTAATTGAAAAAGGCTGTCAGAGAGGCTCAGCTGTGTTCCTTGATGTGCAATGTATTTCCAGATGAGAAGAGCATAGGTTTTGTGATCAATATGCATGTACTTCTGTTTTATTGTTTTGATAGGATACAATGTATATGGATTACTAAACAACAACATATTTTTGTTTTCTGCTTTCACTTCCCTTAAACGTATTGCTTTAACTCGTTCTTGTCCGCCATTTTGTACGTGTTTTCCTGTAATTTTCGAGGGTTTGAGGTCAAATTGATCTAGTTATTCCATATAAGGGGTTACCACGGAGATCTCTCTGGTCCAAAACATCGAAGGCTCTATCTTTCATGTCACGCTTGTCACGCTAGCTGTCGTTTATTTTTAAACGATCACTCAGCTACAACTCCGTACGTATTTCATTTATAAGTGTGTTTTTCCAGCCATTTTCTACCTCAGAAGCCCTCTGCCTGGCATCATAAAGCTGGGTTGGTGGGTAAAGGCAATCCTCCGAAAGAAGACAGAGGTGGGAAGCAATTTCACACCAAGTTAGCCGCTGAAAGGTTTCGATCGAGTCATGGTGATTCACAAAGTGAAGTTGTGTCCCGAGTCATTCTGTGAGTAGATTCCGGAACCTGGCATGACAGTTTTGGCGAGTTTTGACTTGTAAATAATGCAATCGGTACAATAGTTTGCCAGCAGGACCGGGTGGCTCGACACTTATGAAAAATATCTGAAATAGAAATTGGCGGACTAACACGCGGCAGTTATCCAAGCATATCCCAGAATTCCATTGGGTCACAAATGCGAACATGTCAGACCAGTGAGAGCAACTGAAATCAAATAGCGCTAGCCAGGTCGGGCTAAGGAATTGAGCGGGCAAATTGGAACAGATTGCAAGAAGTTGAGTCGAAGCTTACTGCCAATATAGACTTTTAGCTTGAAGAGGGATGTTTTGTCTTCAAAACTTCAAAACAAAGTTGCTTATTTTTGGTGTTGTCCTAGAGCGTTTTTTGGTTTTGCAACAGAATAAACAGTCATATTCAAGGAAAATCGGTACTTTTAATACATTTACGGAGTGACAAAGTCTAAGAAACTCAGGATTTGGCAATAATAATGGCTCATTTCACACATAGTCCGGGATTTGGAAAAGTTACAGGTTTTCAAAGCACCGGTCTTCAGCGACCGGTAAATTGCAGAGCCGGACAAGAAAGAGTTAAGGACACTTGCTTCATATGGCTTGCAGTCACATGTATTGCAGTCCTTGGTCCCAGCTTGGTCATCTTCACTTTGGTCAATCCTCTTCATGTGCACATCCTGCTTATGTTTACAATCTTCTTCTTAAGGTTCAACTGTACTAATCCTGTGATAATTGTATCACGTGTACAAAGAACCAGTCAAAGTTAGGTACTTGAGGTGGCATGTTTGATAAGACATGAAAAGCAAAGATTATAAAAAATCAATATATTTACAAAAAGTGGGCTGTGAGCAGTGTGTCAGTGATGGAATTAAAAGATGGATAATGTCCACCAGGCTTTTTAAAACAATCCTGTTGAAATAACAGCATCAGCTCAAATAACCCAATTACTGGCTTAAATGACCAGGGCAAGGCCAGCCTCAGGCAATTTGCAATGTTCATCTAACTTCACTTTCTCTATGGCCTCAAACAACCAAGCTGTCCAACTGATCCAGCCAGCTTTGAAGAACTGTCTTTGCCAACTGCGAAAAGTTAATAGCGAAACTAGCTCAAGGTTGAGTTTATTTCCTATTGTTTTTTCAGATTATAGCAATGATCTGCGACAAAGAAAAACTACAATGGAAGTAATGTGAAAAATCAAACCACTGCACATAGGTCCAAACACTAGAGTAATTATAATAACCAAATCCGTTAGCAGAAAAGTGCCGGAAACAAATACCAACGGACACATACTGGCAGAAATATCGCGGAAACATGGCGTGACATTTCCGCTTAGGATACTTGAGGGAAAGGATCCACGCGCAAAGATTAGAATTTCAGATTTCCGCATCACGGAAACGAGGCGGAAATAAGAAACACACTGTCGCCGTTCTAGATTTATTAAGGAAAAGTGCAATTTCGTTCTGTAAAACGAAATATCAAAAGAAGGTATATCTAAAAGTGCGAAATCATGGTATAAGAGGCAGAAAATTTTTCGCAAATGCGGGTGGCGAGCTAAGAGAAGAGGATAATTCAAAATCGAACACTTACGATATTTCTTAGCTAACACATACAAACTCGATGGAACAGGATGATTACAAGCTCGTATTTAAAAGCCACAATGTATTTAGTTCTTGTATTGTTCCTACTGGCAATTTTATTTCTAACAATCGGCACAGTTATGGTTAAGTACCACATAGATAGTAAAGGCTCTCGTGGAAGGTTTGATATTCTTAAAAATGCTCCAAAATTTACAGGCCCACTATCAGAAAACTTCATTTTTACGATTAAGCCCCGGTGACACACCTGGCATTAAACATTCCCCATTAAATTATTTCATCATATTTACACACTAGGGAAAGTACTGCGACTCAAGTTGAAATCACTTTCAGCACCATTCCACTCAAATCATACCATTCCTCAAATCACTCACCTTATTTAGGGATGGCTCGTTATTTATCTTTTTAATTTTAACTTGTTTTTTTTTTACTTTATAAGGCGCATTTCATCATATTCACGTGTTAATTTGCGCCTAAGAAATATTAATCACTATTATTATTAATGCCACCTTCCACCCCTCTCCCCTCCCCCCTCTCCCCTCCCCCCACCCCTTCCCCCCACGTCAACGGCAAAAATCACTATCATATTTATAAGAACTATATTTGGTAAATAGACTATCGCGTGGATGTACGCCGTTTTTCGTTGGTATAACAGTTAGACCATTGTATGTGATCTCTGAAAGTCAGCAGAGTGGCTCACATCCTTTTTGTTGTCATTGTGATCACCTGCTATCATTTTATTTCCACAGACAAAAAAACTTTGTCATTTAATTCGGAATTGTTTCTCTCTACCCAGGTGTATAAATGCATATCCCTGACATATTGCTAGAATTTAACCCAGGAATACTCTTAGTTACTTCATGCTACATAAGCTGAAGCTTTATAGTTTATCCCTGTAGCTCGTGTTTGATCTACTAGACTTTTTTTTTTTGATGAACACAATGTCCCAAGAGTCTGCTATTCTATTGTTATCGTGTGGAGTGGTTGTAAGCTGTAACTCAGCATCAGCGGTGCCGGTCGACCCTAACTTCATTCTTTGTGAAGCCAGTGTCCAATTAAGAGGCAATAGCGGAGATATACTCGGACATCCGTACTCTGAAGTTTGGAGACAAAAAGACGTTGATAACTTCGCTGAAATTAAAGATCAAAAAGCCTTGGATGTTAAAAACGCATTGACAGTTTGCTTCAAAGACTGCAACTGGCCCCTATAGTTCATGAGCTTAACACAATTTAACCTCGGGGGTGTATATTTACATACCGTATACACGTTTGAATGAATAGATGGTTCCACGGTTATTGGTGCCATATTAACTGGGGGTGGGGGGGGGGGGGAGGGGGCAAACACGGCTAAAATTACTGAACCGCTGTAACGCCGCTAAAAAGAGGCGGATCTCCAACATTTGCCACTAATTTTGATGGTTTTATTGATATCGTTCGTTCAACAGAAAATAAGGCTTTTAACGAAGGTACGACGTCCGTAAATTAGAATTATAAATCTTCTCATGTAGCTTTTAGATTCGCGGTAACTTTGATTACAGAGGTTTGTACGAAATATTAAAAATTCGTTTACGGTCGTTGTAGCCTGAATCTGTTCTTTGTACTTCATGAAAATAATGTCGGTACAAATGTCTTTTGAAAGACATTTTCGCTGCGGAAATCTGCCTTTTGGTAGCGGTGTTACAGCGGTTCAAGGTCGGTCAACATCCCATACATTTACTGTAATTTTAGCCGCGTTTGCCCTCCAGTAAATATGGCGCCAATAACCGTGGAACCATCTATTATTGAGGCAGCGAGATATCGTGGGAGTTTAAAAAAATGTGTTCCTTTTTGAAAGTTGAACAGGTTTCTGTCTTAAGCTTGTCCGATAATTATCAGGGGAAAGGACGATTTCGCCAAAACCAAGCCAGCCAAACACTTTAAAATTTCGAGGAAATTGTCACAAAGTTGTCGAACGAACGCAACGGAAATTTGGCGAATTACGCTTTTACTGCCGCTGTGAAATGCAACATTTGCCGTCGTTTTCTTAAATAACCATTGTTGCCATGCTTTTGGATATTAAAATAAACAAGTTTCATTCAAAAATTTTACTGAAAAAATGGCGCGTTTAGTTAAAACGAAGAGTATTTCTCAAAGCAAACTTGTGTTTACATTGTGGCTAGACGCGATGGCGCCACTCAAAAATAATTTTATTTTGGATTGCGTTGATTTCGTTAGAATATTGTTTCTAACACGGAAAATGCTTCGCGAATGCAGCTATATTTGTTTCCGTTGTCAATTCCTATATTTTTTGTTTTGTAATTTAAAGACTTTTATTGATTTTTTTACACTTCAAATCACAGATACAGCAATTAGAAACTAATTACACCTACTACAAACTGAAATACAATAATAAAACATATTAAACTAATTACAATACTGGAACAAATTACACTCCTAATTACAACTCAATACAACATTACTACACTAACACTACTTTAGATTTTAAGCCAAGTACTCTTTTACATGCACTGTAAAAAATAGGTTAAACGATGGAGGGACACATTATAGAGAGATGGAGATGGAGGGCACCCATACGACGAGCCTACATATGCCAAAAGCTTTTCCCATTTGTTGAAATGTTTTGTTAATTTGTTCCGCCTACTTGCTATTGTTTTCTCCACTTGGTATACAGCCTTGATCTTGGCCTTGTAAACCTGTAAAGTAGGATGCGTGATATTTAACTTACATCTATAAATATAAAATTTAGCTGTCAATATTAAATGATTTAAAATTTTAAAGTCGTCTCCTATATTAAATACTCCAAACAAAATGTATATTATTGTGAAGGGTTGAATCTAAACTTAACAGTTGCTAAGCCAAGAGGAAAAAGCTTCCCAAAAAGTCTTCGTCACGCCGCAATAGAAAAATAAATGCTCGATAGATTCAATTTCTCGTTTGCAAAAAGTACATAAAGGCGAATCAATCATTTTTAGCCTAAACATCTTTTCATTTGTAAAAACTATATTATTCGATATTTTATATTGGAATTCCCGAATTTTGGTTTCAATTGTAACTCTAAAAGGTAGGGAGTGTATTTCGCTCCAATCTGTTTTAGGGTGGGGAAATTTCTCCTGGAGCTTCTTTCGAGCAGTTGGAGGCACTTGTTTTTTACGTTTAAAAGCGGTGTAAAGCAATTTGGATGAGACCTTTGACAGAGCTACCTCAGAGTTTTCCATCTTTAAATAAGGCCCGTTTCAAACGTCGTGCTACTGCCGTGCTTAGCTGGTTCGACTGTCGCACGACTCCAGCACGACTTGGTTTCAGACGACGAATTTAATTCCGTTGAATAAAAAGTTGTTGCCCAATTTCGTACCCAGAATCGTCGGGTGCCGTAATTAAAACACTTACCAGCCGTTGCACAAAGCAAATCAAAAATGTTAATTTATGAATTGAGCTCGACACGGCAGTAGCGCGGCAAGCCTTGCCGTGCTACACGGCAGTAGCACGACTTGGTTTCAAACGTCGTGCTTAAGTCGAATTTAATTCGAGTAATTGAGTTCGACACGGCAGTAGCACGACGTTTGAAACGGGCCTAAATTATGTCACCGATGTGTGAAAGGAGATGCTGTACACTTTGTCCAATGATCTGCCTCCATTCACCAGGGATTGCATCAACAATACTCATTAATTTAAACCGCTCTAATGGAGAGAGATTCGCATTTAACACGTTAGCACCGATTGTAACAATTCCTTTAGAAAAGAACTGTTTTTCAAAGATTGAGAGCTTTTGAACAATTATATAATTTAATTTTGAACAATTATATCCACCCTTCTCGAAATGTGCCTCTCTAGTACCTACTTCACTTTCCAGAATCAATTCTACAAGCGAAAACAAGGAGCCGCGATGGGTTCCCCAATTTCACCCATAGTCGCCAATCTTTGCATGGAAGACTTTGAGAGCAGAGCATTGGACACCACACCTACCCCGCCAGCTATGTGGTATCGATATGTTGGCGACACGATGACCAAAATTCATGAATACGCAGTGAGGTCTTTTTCCGATCATCTTAATTCCATCAATCCACACATCCAGTTCACTTCAGAGGAAGAAAAGAATGGCAAAATCCCGTTTCTTGACACCTGCCTTCACGTGAACGAGGATGGCTCAACGAAGGTCACCGTATACCGGAAACCGACTCACACCGATCAATATCTGAATTTTCATTCCAGCCACCACTTACAGCATAAAAGAGCTGTAGTTAACACTCTACTACTCCGAGCTCACACCTTGGTGTCCGAAGAAGTCGACAAAGTTAAGGAAATTCAACACGTTAAGGAAGCCTTGAAAGCCAATAATTAGTCCTGATTGGATGCTAACAATACCGAGCACTGGATCGGCCTCGAGAGATCCCGAAGAATCTGTTAATGAGAAGAGAATTTATGCTTCAATGCCATACATCAAGGGCATATCGGAACGCCTCCAAAAAGCATTCAAATAACACGAGATAACACTTGTACACAAGCCTTTCAATTCCTTAAGATCACAACTAGTTCGGGTTAAGGACAAAACGGAAAATCTTAGAAAGTGTGGAACAGTCTATCATATCCATTGTGAACAATGTGACAAACGCTATGTGGGCGAAACTTCTCGTTTATTGGAAACTCGAGTAAAGGAACATCTTTCTACAAACTCGTCAGCTGTTCGTGAACATTGCCACCTCACAGGTCATTCGGTGGATTCCAGTAAAACAAAAGTTCTTGCCACGGACAGTAACACTTTCAAACGCCGCATAAGGGAGGCAATTAAAATAAGATTACGTAAGCCCTCCTTGAACAGAGACAATGGGTTCGAATTAGCCAGAATCTATGACACCATCTTAGCTCCCTCGGGTCCATTATATAACCCTTCTTAACTTTCAAATTTACATTGTGGCTGACGAAGTTCGGTTGATCCGAACAAAATATCCCACTTTTAAGTCTTTTAATTGCGCTCTGAGTACAGGAAATGTTTTATATTTTTTATGTTTAAAAAAATAATAATAATTATATTCTTGTTATTCCAAATAATTTGATGCACAACGTGTCCATATGTACGTATCAAAGAGGCATTTAGTACCGACCAAGCGTTAAGACACTCTTTATAAAAGGCAGGAAGGTAGACAGGTAACTTTCGGGTATCAAAATTACATTTAAGAATGAATTTTCCACCCACTGGAGAGAGAAAGTAATCTAATATTAACTTCCAAGAACTACTGTTTTCTCCGTCTACAAATCTTGTTAGTAACATCACCCTCTGTGCTATAATCATTGATTGGATGTCTAGCATCCTAAGTCCATTATTTTCGATGTCATTGATAAGAGCGGATCGCTTGATTTTATCATTGCCTTTCGAAATAAAATGATAAATTAACGTGTTGATCTCTTTAATCAATTCTTCTGTAACTGCAATCATCGCCGCTTTCCTTAAAACTTTAGGTATAATAAGGTATTTAACAATTTGTATTCTTCCTAGTAATGTAAGCCCTCTCCACTTCCACATATTCAGTATATCCTTGATAGACTTAAGGACAGAGTCGAAATTTGCTTTCATCCTTGATGGTGTATGATAATCAAATAAAATTCCCAGGATTTTAATTGATTTTCGTACTTTATGAGGATACTTAGTTTGATCCAAGTGATATCTACCGATTGCAAAGATCTCCGTTTTTTTCATTATTGACTCGGAGGTTAGAGAATTTAGAAAAAAGCAGCAGAGTTGCCAATAAACGATGATTTGAGGCAATATCTCTGAGAAAGCAAGTCATGTCATCGGCAAAGTGTTAGTTTGATTTCTTCCTCAATAATTAAAATACCTTTAATGTCCTTATCATCTCGAATTCTACAAGCAAGCACTTCAATGGCCAAAATGAATAATACAGGTGACAAGGGATCGCCCTGCCTAACGCCACATTGAATGTTGAACAAATCAGTAGTAAAACTATTGTTTAAGACACAGCTTGACACGTCGTTGTAGAAAGTTTTGATCCATTGCACAAATTGTGTTCCGAAGTCAAATTTTTCCAAGATTTTAAGAAGGAAAGAATGATTCAAAGAGTCGAATGCTTTCTCAAAATCGATTGCGAGAAGAATACCTGAATTGTCCGTAAATTTAGCAAATTCAATAATATCTTCAATTGTTCGAACTCCGTCGAGTATTGACCTTCCTTTTATAAAACCATTTTGATCAGAGTGAATAAGCTTAGGTAAAATCGATTCTAGTCTTCTTGCAATCGCCTTTGACGCGATTTTAACATCGACATTAATCAATAAAATCGGTCTCCAATTTTGAATGAATCTTTTGTCTTTGTCTTTCTTCTCCAACTACGTAATCATGGCTTGCTTTTGCGAATTTGACAGTTGTCCCTGTTCATGAGCGAAATTCAAGGCATTGATAAGAGTTTTCTCTACGAGACGCCAGAATCCGAGATAAAACTCCACAGTCAATCCATCATTACCTGACGTTTTATTTTTCTCAAAGGATTTTAATGCTTCGAAATGTTCGTTTGTCGTAATTTTTCTCTCCAAATATTCCCTCTGTTCGTATGTTAACATTTTAGCAGTTACATTCTTGAGGAACTCATCAGTCGACACGCCGCCGTCCTGATCACAAGGTTCTTTGCTGTGAAGATTTGTATAAAAGCTATGGATCTCTTTCATTATTTATTTCGGAACCGTTATGCATTCATCATTATCCCCCACTAACTTTCTAACACAGCTTTTTTTCTTTTTAGAATTTTCTAAATTCAAAAAGTATTTATTATTCTTCTTACCGTGTTCGTACCAATTTGCTCTTGAGCGTATTATTGCTCCCTGCGTTATATATTCATATTCTCTATCGTATTCGGTTTGTAAAATCTCCAGATCGTTTAAGTTTTCTTGATTGGGTTGCTCATCACACTTTGCTGTGTACTCTTTAATCTTTTGATAATTTATCACCTTCTTCTTGATAATTTCTCTCTTCTAACTCTAGCCTTCCTTTTGCTATAGATAATGGTTTCATACCGGATTTTGTATTTAACGAAGTCCCAAAGAACCCTAGGATCCTGAATTTCTTTACCATCTTCCAGCCAATCACTGTATTTCTCAGTTACTAAAGAAATATATTCATCGTCTTCTAGAAGACTGGAATTAAATTTTCAATAGGAAGGGCCCCTTTCTGTTTCGTCAATTCCGTAAAATGCATTATTATGGCGGAGTGATCCGTTCTTATTGTGTGAATAATAGCTACACCTTCTACTTCTTCTTGGACACTACTACTAATTAACCAAATTCCAAACGGCGCTGTATTATTGGTTTTTTTGTCTCCATGTAAAGCGCTTAGCATCTGGATTTCTTATTCTCCAAATATCAATCAGGTCGTAAGATGAACACAAATCCTCGATATTTCTACAAGATTCTTTCACTTGAGGTTTGCCTCCAGTTCCATCCAAATCAGCGTCAAGAATAACATAAAAATCGCCCCCAATAACAACTTCACAATTTTCCTCTAATTCCAATTTATCTAGTTGTTTTTAATATCCTCGAAGAAGATGCATTGATCTTTGGTTTTATTTGGAGAATAAATATTAACAAAAACAAACTGGTGTCCCTGAAAAAGGCCTTTCAAAATAATGAATCTTCCTGGCTCATCTTCCTGGTGTTCCTCAATATTTTAATCAACTTTGTCTTTAACAAGAATCATAACCCCACTACTATGCTCCGATCCATGACTGAAAAACATATCACCTCTCCACTGCGACTTCCAAAAATTCTCGACTCCCGAAGTGCTATACGTTTCTTGTAAAAAGATAAAGCGGATTTCTCGTTCGTTAGCCAGTAAAAAAGTGCATTTCTCTTGTCAAAAGAACGAATCCCCCGAACATTTAGAGATAAGATTCTAAAATTTAGATTACGTTTTGTGAAGATTACAAAACGGGCGTTTCAATAAAGATAACGGAACGATAAATATGTCGAGAAGCATCTGCATACGTAAAGCTCAGGTCATAGGTGCCCTGTATGTCCCTCACGTAAACACAGTACGCAATTTACCCGTTGGAGTCCAAAAATGGTAACAATAGACACAAAACAAAGCTACGGTACATATTTACATGATTAAAACAGTAGCCAGCAAAACCTGTTAAATATAGAGCTACTAACAAAAAGGGCCTTGCAATCCTCATAACACGTAGTAACAATACAAACAAAATACCCCTGTTCTTGGAAGAAAAATTGTATAAATTAGACGGGGAAAAAGTTTGCATGGCCTGAATTTTAAATTTTGCATCTTTTATACTTGAACACCATCAATAAACAACTTGTCAGGCTCTGACCTACTAAAAAAGAATACGACCTTACCATCTTCTTTTGCCCTGCTAAACTGTTGCATCTTCTTCTTTCTTTGCTCCAGGATTTCTTTTGGAAGGTCAGGTGAAATTCCAAAGTCTTTTCCTTTCAATTTTCTTGCCTTTGACATAACCACTTCTCGATCGGGGTATCGCAGAAAACGTGCAATTATCTGTCGAGGCTTTCCACTGGAGGAGCTCTTTTTCCCAACTCGATGCACGCTTTGAAATTCCAGATCGTCTGCATCCTCCTCACCAAGTTCTGCTTTCAGAAAATCCTTCGTGTTTTAGTTTACATCCTTTTCTTCTTTAATTCCGAAGAAGCGAAGATTTTCACGGCGCTGATAAACTTCCATGTACAATTTCTCGTCTCTGAGAAGGTGAACTTGATTTTGCATTTCTTGAAGTTTCTTCTTGAACGACTCTCGTTCTGCATTAGCAAAGTTCAATCCATCCTCAAGCTCTTTAATCTTCGTTTCTGTCTGCTTCTTAAATGACTCGAAGGAGTCGACCTTTACCTGAAGACAGCTTACTTTCTCGTCCACGGCTTTAATATAATATTCTAATATTTGGAGCTTTGCTAATACTTGTTCTAATTTTGGCATAAGCGCCTCCGCCATGTTTAAAATCAGCACCTCATCCGACTCGATACTCGGTTCAGAATAAGTAAATGAAGTGTCGTGCTTTGTCTTTTTATCGTCGGGTGAGAGACTCTCTTCTGTAGAGGACGTTGAAGAGCTTTTCCACGTTTTTCGTTTGATAATTTCGGCCATCTACCATATCGGAGCTAACACAAACACGTCTACTCTCACATCTTGCCAGAGATCGTGAATTGGATAAACGTAGGAGAAGCTGCGCTTGTGACAGAACATTGTTTTTATTTTCTTTAGCCGTTCGGCTGTTTGATCAAACAGTCCTTTTGCCATTTATTTGTTCGATCTGAGCTGAAATAAAGTTACTTTACTTTTTTCATTCCGTTCATCGGTTCGACTGTTGGCCCTTAGAGATTACTTCGGAAAGCTTATATAGGTGTTCGGGCAGTATTTCGGAAAATCAATATCAATTGGTCTGCCGTTGACATATCGATTTGTTTACATCTGAGTGAGTGACAAATTTACATATTCTGACCCCCAACAAAAGTCGTTCCTACGCTTCGCGTATCCACAACTAAAAATAAAGCCAAGTGTACACATCTCGACTTATGAAAGCTATTTTATCGAATGCAACATTTATACTAAGTGAGATTAATGCGTGGGGCTGCATGCAGTTAAAATTTTTATCGATAAACAGTAGTTGTATTAGAAATTCTGTAAATAAGCTCGCCCTATATCTTAGGCTTTCACAGTGACAGTTAATTTCTCTTTCAATGCATCCACCCTAAGCATTAAAAGATTGTATTATTTATCCGTGTCACTCCCGAAATTTCACTTCTATAGCAGGGTAGGCTTAATGAACATATTTAAGTCTCCCGTACAAATAGTCTCATGTTGAATTAGAGGAATACTTCCCAAATTAATGTGTCTTGGTAAGCTGAAAGCCACTAATTGGGCTCTAAGGCCACTTGGTAGTGGCCATTAACCCTTAAATCTACCAATTAAAGTTTGAGTCTGAGCATTAGGAGCCATGTTACTGGACAGCTGTTTCGGCCTTGGAAGGCCTCATCAGCAAGGTATAGCTAATACCCAGGCTCAAGTAACCCACATGAATAAAACAAGCAGTGAAAATGTGAAGCTTGTCACGCTGGGGAATTTTTTGGCCATATGCGGCCAAAAAGTTTCTTCTCCTCAGGGTTTTATGGTAGCATACTGAAACTTTGCAGCAAGACAAAACTCCTACTTCTCTACAACTTGTCCGATTTGGATTTTTGAATTGATCTTTTTTGGCGGTAAAATGACGTCATCAATTTGGCGCGAAAACCTATTTTTGGGGCTATGACATAGTCAGTCACATCTTTTAAACGCGAATACAATGAGGATCACAAAACTGATATAACATTTGAAATACCTAAACTAAATCAATAGTTGTGAGCTTCCAAAGTTTAAATTTCCCGCCATTTTGTTGCTAAAATAGCCTTAAGCTTAAAGTTTAACTCCCCACAACTTTTGACTCCAATGACATATTTCAAACGTTTCTTTTAGATTTGCACGCTTTTTTTATTGTATGACCGACTTATGTCGTAGCTCCAAAAATAGATTTACGGGTCAAATTGATGATGTCATTTTACCGCCATAAAATATCAAATTAAAGAATCCAAATCAGACAAGTTATAGAGAAAAAAGAGTTTTGTCTTTCTGCAAAGTTTGAGTCTGCTACGTTAAAACCTCGAGGAGACGAACCTGTTTGGCCGAATATGACAAAAAAAATCCCCAGCGTGTGTGGGATGTGGTAAAGCTGAAAGTCACTCATTGGGAACTAAGCCCACGGGATAGCAACCATTAACCCTTAAGTCTACCAAAACGGCTGTCGATGGCTGCTAATTATTTGGTAGATTTAATGGGTAACTCCGGCTATCAAGTGGCCTTAGTTGCCAATAAGTGGCTTACAGCTTAACTAGACACATTGATTTGTGAGGTATTTTTGTCACTCCAAACCACATCCCACAACCTTCACCTTTTGATATTGAACTACAAGGCCACGCCCACTAGTGTGGCTGACTCAAATGGAGCGTAGATTTGACACTTTTTATTGTGTCATTCGTATACCGCTCTAAAAGACCTAAATGCACCTCCGGAATGAGAAACTTTAACATATTAGTTTAATATTTACGTAGCCTTGAGAGCATTTCGGAGTTGTTTTTTTCATACGGGTTTTTGACGTTATATTTGACCGGTACGATTATTTTAAGAGAGCTTACTGGGCCTTCAGGCGACTCTGGTCGGGATCCAGGGCAAAATATCGCATGCGCAAGCACGCATTGTAAATACATCGATACAATTGAAAACTACATGAAATTTTCTTTGTTGTAATAGCAAACCTGTCTATGTTTGAGCGAATTTAAGCTCGGGAATTGGCTTTTCAAAATTGCTACATATGGTTTGTCGTCAGGGGTCTGGGTCGATTTTATTCGCGAAATTCTACGATGTGACGTCATTTTGGGTAAAAATATGTGTTTGCGCTTAAGAAATATGGTGAAATAGTTGGAATACTTGTCCCCAAAATTACATCACAGCTACTGTCACGGGTCTTTATGGCCGCGCGATTCAGATGCCATTTTAGAGGGTAAAATAGCCCAACTTCAAACGCTTGTAAAATCGCCAATTTTAATTAAGAGCACCTCGAATTTTGTAATGTTGAGTTTTATGGATTAAACTTTAAAATTAGCGAGAAACAAATTTTGCTTCATTGGAACTTTAAAAAGTAAGCTCAACCGTTGGACGTACAAGGGGGGCGGGGGTGGGGGGTGATCTCGGAGTTTTGGATATTTGAAAAGTATTTTCACTGGGTACCTCTCCATTTCAGCAGCGATTTGTTTATCTTCGAGACATATTCGCTGTGAATTTCGGCTCACACACATCATAAGATATTAAATAAAAATTGAGGTGTGGTTTACCGGAAAGAGATGAAATTTCATATTCATTAAGCCATATTAAGCCATATTCTGAACGAGAAGTAATTGACGAGAGTAATGATGCTAAGCTGTAAAAAATTGTATTTTCTGGGTGAAAGTTTGAATTTTCGGGGAAAAAAGAAATTATAGTGAAGATCTAAAAAGGTCCGCCATATTGAATGACATCACTAATTCCCAGCCATGCTATCTGCATGTGTATTCCACAATATTAACATCATCTTGTAGACCAAATGACGGGCTATCTATTAAAGATAAAAACTTTTCAAAATACCGTAACGTAACGAAATCGCAAGGGGTTCCAACCGCTCCCCCCTTTACCACGGTGGGGGTAAGAGTTTGCTTGTACGTCCGAGGGTTAAATCGCTCGACGACTTGCCCTGAGACTTACGGTTTTATTTGTATTACTATCATACCAATTTAAATTGATGAACGATCATAAATTAAAATGATAAAAACATCAATTACATATCTATTTACGTCATAGATAAAGCAATCCCGTCCCCACGGCGGTCCGCATGTATTTTATGTTGCGTTTGACTACGAGCATTTAACTGTGAGTTTTCCAGTTAGTTCGTTAGTTAGTTGGTACTTAGTTATGTAACTAAATGGTTGATTATTCCAACAGTCATATCTGTTTTTCAAGTTTTTTTCCAGTGCATAAAAAGTTATACGACTTAGCTTGATGTGGCTAACTTTGTCCACTAGATAGCGGCTGGATAACGTTATCCAAGCAAGCTGTCAACAACCAGAGTGCCGCAAGTGGATAAATTTTTATCCGCCCAACAGCGACTTATCAGTTGTTTGAACAACCGGGGACTGATCTATATGTCGCTTCGATTTCATGTATGTTTTGGTTGTTGAGCAATTGTCGGCGTAATATCGTAAGTTTACTAACAGTTATAAGGCTTTTAGGTGGATTCTTTCACGACCACAAATTTGATTAATTGATAGAGTCAAGCACTTATTATCGATAGAAAAGTATTTTTCTCCTTATGACAAATTCAATCTGCTTGTTTCTTTTAGTAAAGCGAACGTGTGTCTATATCGAGAAACCTATCCCATTTGCGACATTTACACCTCTGGTGTTGGCCAAGAGCGCGAATAAAAAAGTGGGACGACTAACAATATTTGCGCCTCTGGAGAGAAGGATTAAGCGACAAGTGGTCGATTACGGAAGGTTAAAAACAATAGAAATTTTCAAACCGCCAGCTGCAAAAGTGGCCGCGGTCGCTTAAGAGAGGCGGTCGCCTTCCAGAGGTCCCAATTACAGTCATTTGACAGGGAAAGTTTGGTATTTAGGAAAAGCGGTTGTTTACGGAAGGCAGTCGCTTGCAAAAGGTAGTCGCAAAGGGAGGTTCGATTGTAGTTGGCGCATGTTCTTTTAATTAATCGCTTATACGCAATCCCAAATAAATAAAATGCCATGCGTCATACCCCTTAATTTCAACAGACTACCAAGCTGGGGTATTTTCACCATTTTGCTTTTAATATTTGAGGAGACAGCACCAAATTAAACGTGTTCAACTAAAACGTATCTAGTAACAGCATTATGTTATATTTGAGTGCTTCCGTCAGGATGTCTCCACGGCAACTGGATTTTGACTCCCTTTTTTTAATTTGCTATTTTATTATCATTGTTAACAGGAAAAAGCCTCATTTGCATTACATTTTACTGACAGATCAGTAAAATATTGTTAATGGAACGTGACTCCCGTGATCTCGTTCTCAGTGTGCCTTTCATGGCGGGTTGGTATCAATGTTGCTATTGTGTAGTCATGTTTCCAAGGCCAGTAAAATCAATAGTCTCGTTGTAGCTTAGCTCGCAACATTATGGCTTTGTTGTCTTTAGCATATTGTAACAGTTATTTGCATTGGCCGAGAGTATTAAGGCCCCATTCATAACTTGATAAGTGCACACGTAAAACCAAGCTGCTGTATAGTACAACTTAATCTGGCTAAGTGAGCAGACATTGTCTAGCTATAAAAGCCCAAGAAAACAGTGCAAGGTTCAATTTGCAGTTCTGTTGTACAGAGTAATCAGTAGTTGCTGTCAATTTGTCAAACGTTTTTTCCCTCCCACCCTCCCATTTGGAGATGGGTTCTTTGCATTATTTGCTGTTAATAAACTAGGGTCACTCCTACGTGGTATGGTTAAGTCTGCGCAGCGACTTCCCCCAAGCTTGTTCGCGTCTTTGCTTTTGTTTATCGCCTGCTAACCAATACTCTTATCCGATCCAGCACGTGCTGTCTAGCATTCAGCTCGTAGTGCTGGGGAGATAAGTGAGGTTGTTTTTGTCACGCAAATCGGAAGTCGCATTGACTGACCCACCGCAAGGCAGTGTGCCCCTTCAATAACGCCATCTTGAGTCGTTGTCTTGTTTATTAAGTATTTCGCTCATTTCTTTAGAGCGTATAGCGGTCGTGTAGCGTTCCTAAGGAACAGTGACATTAAATATATTCTTCATAGTGAGGTGGCCAAGGGTGATTTTTAGGCGTGATGTTTACAGAGTGGAAGAAAGCATGAATTTTGGCACTACGAACCTTTTTGGTGTACGAAACAAATTTAGCCTGGGTGCCACGTGATTTGATGATCCGGTGGGGAAGACACGTCATTTCAATTCTTGATAACTTTCATCAGCATGAAAACGAGGCTGATAAATCAATGATTACTTTTATAATGCTTTTGATTAGCAAATTGAACTAAAATACATAAGCAACTTACAAATTAGGTTTAGCAGTTTATTTCAATGACTAAATCTTTATTCCATGATCTACTTGTTGAATAAATTGACTTCGGAGCATGCAGTGGAGTTTGGCTCATGTTGTATATAGTGAGTATGCAGAGGATGCAGAGGATACATCGGAGAATGCAGTTGAAATCGTTTTCCGTTTTAGTTTTCCTTTGGTTGTTTATTAAAAGAAAGAGAAACCGAGGAAATATGAAAATATAGAACCGCTGCAATGTATGCAAAGGCTAATACAGCCGGTGCCAAGCGCGGGAAAAAGTACAAAAGGCGCCAAACACGGTAAACGTGGGTCCACGAATCGAGTAGAGGATTAGTTTTGGTTTTATATCGAAAGTTCGAAAGTGAAATCGGTAAATTACTGTTGCCTTCAATTAATCATGGGCTAACTTCATCCACGAAACACAAGGTAAGCTAAACACAATAACTTATAACCTGGCGATGCAATTTAAGCTTGAGATGTCCGGCGCAAAAGATTAACTTAATAAAAAGGCCAATTTTCCATTCATATTGAACAGAATCAGCTTTAACTCTTTAATACTTTGGGTTGAAATATATTTAATTGAATTCATATATTTTGAGCCCCTGTTCACTGTTTATCACAGCAGAAAACAATAGTTTCCCATCAGTGATTTCAACGAAGTTAACAACCAGACTACCAAGCGACGATGAAGCTTTACCAGCTTCAAGTTCCAACAACAATCAAGAATTGGAAAATGCATTTACTAAACTACAGCATACTTTTTCGGTTACGTTCTCTGTAGAAGGTAAAAAAGCGTTCTTTCATCTGAGAACTATGATGACAAATTTCTGTCCACAATTTGGTATTGCATTGTAACACAAGCAAAAGAAACCATTCCCCAACCTTAACGCCAGTGACAAAGCCAACAAAATGCCCAAGTCAGCGTTTATTTGCATTTTTATGCTCTATTCAAGGCTCACTTTTGAACATATGAAAACCAAATTTTTATTATTATTACGTTCTCAGAAGTCTACATAAAAATAATTTCAGCAAATAAATTTATTTTAGTCAGACAAATGCTTATTTATATCTGTATCTAAATTCAATTGTCCAGAGGCAATGGATTGGAGTTCATGGATTATTTGTGGTAGCCGTAAAGGAGAGCCTTTGAAATACCCTGTAGATAGTCCTCACAAAGATTGCGAACAAGTGTATAAGGCTTTTCTGCAGAACGTAGAGCAATTTAAGGAACTTGATGCGTTGCCAGTAAATTTGAAGTTTGGGCCAGAAGTTAGTTTTGAATTGTTAGCAAAATCTCGAGCATCCTGGCATAAATCCTGTCACTTGAAGTTTTCCAACTCAAAACTTGAACGTGCAAGAAACAAAAGGGAAAGTGATGATTATCAAGACGAAACGTTGACCAGAGTTAAGAGGCAGTTTTTATCGAGCAAGGCAGTGTGTCTATTTTGTGGAGAAACTGGTGACCTTCACGAGGTTATGACACTGGAAGTTGATGAAAAAGTGCGAAAAATGGCCACTGACCTCCAAGATTCAGCTTTGTTAAAGCACTTAGCAGGTGGTGATATGATCGAAATCGAGGCAAAATACCGCAAAAAGTGTATGACAAATCTAACTAATCATCACAGGGCATTTCTTCGCCAAAGTCAAGATTGTCAGTCAGGTGAGGAAGATGAGAAGAATGAAGCTAGAACTTTTGTAGAGTTAATAGCGGAGCTCCGGCGGAGCACCATACTTATAGAAACCCGTCAACTGCTTTTCTCATGGTAAAAATGGCTAGCGGTATTGCTTGTGGGCGCGTACGCACGACGACGGAGTCGCCCAATAATTAATAATATCCTAATAATAATCATAATAATCCAACATGGCGGCCATACTCCAGCTGATCACCTAGTTTACAGCGTACATCTTTCATATAGGGCATCCGTGTCATGGCTAATTGACACCTGTCAAAACAAGGTTTCCGCTGACCAGTATCACGTGACCATATCGCGGGCTCAAGTTAGAGCTCATCGAGGTCCGCTGTTTTTTTGAAGTTGACCGCTGGCCAGGTAATGGTTTTCAATTGGATCGCAGGCTCAAGTCAAGTTAATTTAACCAAAACGAGACACCCAAGCCACAACGAGGCTTAATTTTTCGCGCGCTTTCTGCGGCTCGAGATTTCACATTCAGTTGGTGTCTTCATTTTGAGCAAAACAACATCATCTTCGAAGTTCAGTTTCTGTCTCTTAATTCGCATAAAGGGCATAAAAATCAAGAACTACTTAAAAGATACTCCGGAAGGTAAATTTTCAACTGGAAAATGGAAGAGCAAAAGGTTGTTCGTAGGAAATTCTTCAATTTTTGGATCCACTTCTATGGCGCCCGGATTGTGTGGTTGAAAAACAAAATGATTTAATGCTTCAGGGCTTGTTCACTTTACCGCGACATCTTGAAGCTCACCAAGAAAGTTCTTAACAACTCACCGGCATTAATGGCAGGAGCGAGTAGCTCACACTTGGTGGAAGAAGTTTTTTCTTTGAACAAACCGTTTGCTATTTTTGTAGATGCGTGTTTTTACTATAGTGGATCGATGCGTATTTTCAAGTGGTAGAAACCTCGACAACACAGGTAACTTAAATAAATTGAAGCTTAGCATTTGGTTTAATCGTTGTTAATTTTGTTCAGGAAGGAAACTTGTATTTCTTCCTCGAATGGATGTAAATAACAGTCTACTCGTTTTGGACACAAAGAAGTAGCTAGTTGAATTGTTTGTTTGTTGTTT
>JAEMWC010001072.1:212500-245000 GCA_016490735.1 Pachyseris speciosa | reverse complement strand
AATCGCTTGTAGGCAATCCCGAATAAATAAAATGCCATACGTCATACCCCTTAATTTCGACATACTAGCAAGTTCGGGCATTTTTACCATTTGTTGTTGTTGTTTTTTTTTTATATATATATTTGAGGAGACAGTACCAAATTAAACGACTTGAACTAAAACGCATTTAGTAGCAACATTATGTTATATTTGACTGTTTACATCAGGATGTCTCCATGGCAACCGGATTTTGAACGCCTTTTTTTTGATTTGCGTTTTTATTATTTTTAACTGTTTCGTGATATTTGAATTTGTACATAATTCATTTGCTTTTGTCCAATACCACTGTTGATATGACTTTCAATTTGATAAGGTTTCATTGAGAGATTATGGATAATCTGAAATGCCAGATCGGATGGCGGCGTTACGGAAACGATGACGTGATTCCTGGAAGACAGTTTTGGATGTGATTTATACCTGCGGGGTTTAACTTTCAAAGCTTTAATCTTATTGAAGGTTTAAACGTGCATGAGGTGGGTGGGTTGCGCGAAATGTCCCTTCAAAATAGAACAGAGAAAGCAAACAAGAAACAAAACAAGCTAAACAGAATGGGGTTAACTAAACTAGTATTTCAGGATCAAGTTCTTCTATTAGTTCCAGCGGGAAAATTCTTTTGCTTCATGTACAACTACAGTATTTTACTGTATTTCCTAGACGCTGTATGCGTTTGCCGAGACATGCTTATGAAAAGACTAACAACCCAAAGTCTCAAATGAAGAATGATCCTCGCAGTTGTGATTTGATGCATTTGATTCCATTTCCGCAGTTCATATATGATTCATTTCATATATCATTCAAACCCAAAGTCTAACCAGAACATAAAATTCTGGGCTACACTTAAGTCTAGAAGTGTTGAAGAATGGTAGGATGTATTTAACATCATTCATTTGAACGAGGTTACATCAATAAATAAGTGAAGATGTAGTTTTCCGTGCTCTTGGAGTGAGATGTTCTATTTTCAAATAAGTTTACTGTACAGGAACACTTCCAGTTGTTTTTCGATTTATGTTCGACCATCCCAGATGACTGGAGATATCATTTTTAGTTTTTTTACATTAGTCTGCAATATCTGGGATGGCCGGGACATCGTGAATTCTCCATTAGTTTTGATTTATCTCAACCTAGTGCGACATCAACATATGATCTATGTGCATGGTCATGTTTGATATACGGTTTTTAAAAGATGGTTTTTAAACTGTATTAACCGAGTCAGCGTTTCAGAATCAAGATCTTTGAAAGAAGCAAAAAGCTTGTTCAATCCACCGAGCACAACAAGGTGCATCGGTTACGAGAGAGGAGTCTTTCACGAAGAGTGCACAATTTGAAGAAATTTTCTGGTACACGTAGACCAAACGGCTATACCAGTTTGACTCAGTTAGAAGTCATTTATGACTCTGTTGGCACATCTTATGCATCGAAGATGCAGGACTGGCAAGTATATTGGTAACAGATATTCTGCCATCTAAGCCTGCTTGCACAAGAAAAATCAGTTTTTTCTGCCGTCATCGAAGGTTTGAAGCTATCCTCGATTAATTATCACTGATGGCAACGATAATTCCTCAGTTGCAAATTTTATGGATCTCTTTATGAAAAAGCTTTTGCTTCAAAAAGAAAAGTACATCCACATCAATTTATTTACTATCTATCATTTTCCTACCTATCGTTGTTAAACTTGATCCGCTCTCCTTGATACGGAAAAGCATCCGAAATCCTCTTCCTTCTATATACGGGTCAGAGTGAAATATTATCACTGCATACTCTCCAGCAACTTCAACAGTTTCCTCAGTCTTTGTACCACAGTACACACAAAATAACTGGCCCTTCCCATCAGTAATCTTCAAATAATCATAGCTGTGAAGAAAACATTTGTGTTAAATAGGTTAGAAGGGGCCCGCACTACTTAAAGAAAACAAGACCAAGTTAGATACTTTTTATATCTGAAGCAGGTACTATTACACTGTTTACGGACAGCTCAAGATCAAGGGATGAGGGGCCAGTCAATGGATAATTGAGAGGTGTTGTGTAAGGCTATCAATCGCTTGGTGCTAAAAGGATTTCTGATGGAGAAGTATATATAAGAGAAAACCTTTTTCCAACAACTCTTCTTTCCCTGACTTATCTCTTATTAGAGCCTTTTACTGCATTATGATGAACCTTGGAAATGAGCACCATCCAAACTGCCTGTCGAGAACTCAGAACCGATCGACAAACCAAACGCTATTGCAGCAATAAAGTATCAACTAAACAATTAAATAGCAACAATAAGACCCATTTCATCGGTAGGCTATGCCGGGCTATTTATTCTCAATAACCTGCCGAACAAATTTTTTTCATGTGAAATATATTTGAACTGCGGATTAAAGAATGAAGCTGTGAATAATCATCGCAGCACTACTTAAGCAGTAGTGAAAACAAAGCCTAAAACAACAACAACAACAACAGCCTTGTAAAAGAGTCGAACCCATGACGTCTGCGACACCGGTGCAGTGCTCTACCAAGTGAGCCAACAAGCCAACTGGGAGTTGGTTGATTTTGTTAGTTCGTAATATACCTGTGAGTGATGTAGTGAAGTAGTGTTCATATATAACTGCTGTGATCATTCATATCTTACAGTGATTTTCTAATTTCCTATGAAATAGGAATGTTTGGCACACTGCGAGGCTACCGGCAGGTTATGGAATTTCGCGTTAGATCCCGTCAGATGATTTAGTATTTAATTTTTAGTATTTTAAAGCGCTTTCAATTAGTTTTATTATGTAAATAAGTGCTGTAGAAATTAATAAATTATTATTAATAAATTATTATCTCTAAAGGATCCAATACGAAAATATGTTGACTGATATTTTCATATCTGTGCGTTGTGTGTGTGGTTTGTTGTGGTTGTTTTTCTTTCTCATTTTATTATTATTTGCATTGATTTACGTTTCAATCGTTGTTTACACACGTCACGTCTTCCAGTAAACATAAGGTGTGCTTCGAGAATGTTTAACCCTAGGAGAGTGTCAGTTTTCTGCGTTTCACATGATGATTGAGATTGGGTTTCTCCCATTTGATATGCATGGATTCCTTAAGCCTCACTTAATATTTAGTAGCTGCATAGTCCAGAATCTGGAAATAATCCGTTGAACAGGATGCTCGACAAGACTCTGAACTCAGCAGATGTTTGTGAACATGCGAAGATCCATCCGATAGTAAGTGGTCGCGCACTCGCGTGGACAAGTGTCGGCTTGTTTCACCGACATAACAAGCGTTACAACTTGCACACGAGAATTTATACACCACGCGTGTGCGGAGCCCTTTAGGGAAGACATCCGCACACGCGTATTGTATAAATTCTCGTGTGCAAGTTGTAACGCTTGTTATGTCGGTGAAACAAGCCGACACTTGTTCACGCGAGTGCGCGACCACTTACTATCGGATGGATCTTCGCAACGTGTGCGAGAAGTATACTTTTTAATCGTCCATAAAGGTAGCTTTAAAGATCTTCTTAAAAGCTACCATCCACTACGAGATCTTAGGTCTTCAAAGAAAAATCTACTTGTCGTCCCTGTTTTTAACCAATTAGTCATCGTCGTCGTGCTTTTTCGGCTTTTGTTACGCCGCTTCTCTGGAACAGTCTTCCTCAGCATATTAGGGATGCTCAATCACTGTACATTCTTAAAAGACGGCTGAAAACTGTTCTTTTTATACGCGCCTATTTTCATTCATGACGTGACTTTGGTCTTTTATAACCTAACTATTTTGTCTTACCTTTTGTAGTTTTAACTTTAATTTTTAAATTTTTAACTACGACTCTTTAAATAGCGCCTTTGGACCTTTGGGAAAGGGCGCTTTATAAATGTCTTATTATTATTATTATTATTATTATTATTATTATTATTATTATTATTATTATTATCATCGACTGTCTAGTCACCGGCCTTCGATGAATAACATCTGTAGAACCTTTTTCATTTTAACTTTATAGTTAAAATTAGTTATAATTACCTGCATGAGGTGTGATTTTCCAGATCAAATTCAAAGTCAATCATCAGTGACGTGCCCTCTGGGACTGGAATCCAGTACGTACAATGCTTATTGGGCTGGTAATAAATTGGATAGCCAGGGCTTTTAAGGGAATTGTTTACCACGAAACCACATTCTATGCAAGAGAAAATGTACAATACAGTTAATATCTACAATCGGTCTTTCCCTAACACGTAACATACAAAGATAACTAATAGAAGGGATAAGCCGCGGGACCGGGATAGTCAATCAGTTACTGAGAGTACCCAGAACAAACGTCACAACTGTCCTCCTCACCCCAGTTGTTCAAAGAGCTGATAACTTTGTCCAGCGGACAACTCGCTATCCGGCGGAGAAAATCTATCTGTCGCAAAGTTCAGTCGCAATACATTTTATCCGCTGGATAGCGAAGCTGGAGTATCCGAACAACTGGGGCCTGGTCTAGTCCGTGTGATTGATTCGTTTTCCAAACCATGTACAATTTACAGGATAACTCATTCATTAGAGTGCAATGCAGCTATTAAATGTGCTGAAAAAAAAAGTATTTAACTGTGTTAATACAAAAAATGTGTGAGCTTGTTAGCACTCGCCTAAGTCCCCCTGAAACAGAGCAAAAATCATCAACAACAACAACAACAACAAAAGCAACAGAATAACATATTCCTGATTAGGATTGAAAATAATTCATTTTCATTGCCATACTGCTGTCTACCGTTATGTTCTTTTTTTTAGAGAAAGGCCGGAAAAAAGCTAAATGCGTGACTAGTACAAAATTTCCAGCAATTAATCCACTATAATTTTCTAAAATGGTTTTGTTTCAATACGTTAGTACAAGGAAAAAAAACAGTGAATTAAAAAAAAAAGACTGTTAAGGTAACACAACTCATAAACATTGTATTCACACAATGCAACACGGGAATTACAAGATAGTTCATTTTAGATGCGCATGAAAAAAGAAAAAAAATAAGGGTGCGTTCCTTTCGGAAAATCCAAATTCAGATTTTTGATCTAAAAATGGATTTCGCGTGTCGGCAAATCCAAATCTGGATTTGAATCTAATGAATCCTTTCTGGAAAAAGATTCACTGGATTTGAAATCCGCGATTCTAAATCCAGATTTTCGGATTTGTGATCTGCTCCGTTTCTTTCACCAGTGGATTTGAAATTAATCTCATTGACCATGGCGGCCGAAAACAAGTGAAAAACGTCTTGGACTTTACTTTGGCTATGTCAAAGGCTTCCTTCGCTCTGTTGAACCTGCAAACTTCCACATAGACGGTTCTTTGCGGAGCAAGAGTGGGAAACGGTGGGTAGCGGCTTTGGTGAGACCAATGACGACATGCTCCACCGACTGTATGTGGCCCTTAGTTCGTTGAAGTCCGGCAACACTTCGTCGAAACCCCGCAAAGAGGTTTCTTCTCTGGTCGAAAAGTTCCTTCAGCTTGGTGCCATCAACAAATTGCAAAAGCGCACAATTTTCAACAATTACATACGGGGGTGATAATGCTCCACCTGCTGCTCGACTCGAGCCTCGGAAGCTGCAACGAGACGGCGCCTCCCAATAGTCACACGACTTCAAAATCTTTTTCAACCCACCAATCCTGCTCGGCACGCGGCGCAATTACGAAGCGGCGCTCGACAGTCTCATCACCATGAGCTACTCCTGGTACAACGTCGCGGCCGCCTACAACAACAACAATCAAGTGGCGGAAGACAGGGGAAGCCTGGCAAACCTTGGCCCTGCCGGATGGGATGTACGATTACACAGACACAATCGCTTCTTGCAGACCCACAGCGGGTTCGTCGACCCCGCCGCGGCGGAAAAGAAGCACGTCTTCAACCTGTACTTCGATTACACCATCACCAGGGTCGTGATCAGGGTGGCGACGGGTTATGAGCTCGACCTCTTTTCCTGGGATTTCGCGCGGCTACTGGGCTTCGACAAGAAGGGCCTGAAAGACGTGTCGACCTCCACAGGGGACAGAATCCCCGAAATCACGCGGAGCGTCGACTGGGTTTTCCTGCATTGCGACCTGATCACACGGCGGGCGAACGATGTACCAAGTGATGTTTTGTTCACCTTCTCCACGGCCAACCTCGAGGTTAGCTACCCTTTCACGAAAGAACCTCTCCGCCCCAAGTTCCACCCGGTCAACAAATCCCGACGTTGCTTTGGATCTCATGATCCGTGAAATTTATGCATGAATATACCGCATGAATCGCCCGAGTGAGTGGATAAAATTTTTAAGACGTGCGTGCCGGCCGGTACCGCTTCAGGCACAAAGGGTCGGGCGTGGTCCGCAACACCCTCATGGTCATCGGCAAGCAGCTCAAGAAAGCGGCCGTGCCGGCCCTTTAAAAGGCTGCGAAACAGGGGGCCCAGAAGGCGGCCGAAAAGTTGGCCCCAGTAGCTGACCGAGAGGTGCGGCAAAAAGATCCGCCAGCAGCTGCGGAGACGCAAACTGGCCGCTGCCTTCCCGCACGAAAGGGCGCCCACAGGCGGCTGCTGCCTCAGACGCGATGGTCAAGCTCAGTCAAATCTTGGCAAACCAACAATTTTTTTGGCTGTGTATACTGCGATGTTGACCACGCCGATCTTCTCATCCTCTTACGATGCCAACGAACTTGTCATTAAACTAAATTCTGACCTCGCTCATGTCCGCAACTGGCTTATAGATAATAAACTTCAAATGCACCCCTCTAAATCTAAATTGATGTTTATTGGCTCTTCATATAATTTGAACAATAAGAATACCGAACAACCAGTTGTAGTAAATAATACACCCATAACTCGAACTGATACATATAAATGCCTAGGGGTTCAGATAGATGAAAGACTTTGTTGGGATAGTCATATCGACATGATTTGTAAAAAGGCCAGTGCGGGCATTGGAGCGATGTTTCTGTAAATACGCTTGAAAAGGTTTATAAGAGCCTAGTACAGCCTTATTTTGAATATTGTTCCCCTCTTTGTGACAACTGCGGCAAATTACTAAAAGATAAGTTACAAAGATTTCAATCTCGCGCTGCTAGAGTTCTTACTGATGCCAGTAATGATATTCGTTCCGCTGAGATAATCGAGACCCTCTCTTGGGACACACTTGATGTGAGGCGGCTCCCGGCCAAATCAAACCAAATCATTGATGTTTAAAATACTAAATGACGACACTGCGCCCGACCTCAGAACTCTTTTGGTAGAAGGAATGTTGATCAGACTAATTACCATCTTAGAAATAGTGCTACAGATCTGACACTTCCTTAACCGAAGAGAGAGTTTCTAAAAAAGAAGTTTCAAATACAGCGGCGCGATGCTTTGGAACCAACTCCCAAATGAAGCAAAACTAGCGGCATCGATATATTCATTTAATAAATATATCAAAACGTAATTGGGTCATGTCATGCTATATAGTCTTGTGTTAGTTATGTCCTAGCTATCCTAATACTTTTTAATATTTAGTTTATAACGGTTAGTTCTCGTTCTTAGCTGAATTTTCGTAGTTTTAGATTTATCATAGTATTAACTCATAGTATTAGCTTTAGTTTCATTTTTACGTCCGTATAAACACGCCCTCCACGGAAACCAGCTAAGTGTTGTTGGGGCTAGCATGTTTCTTGATTTAAGTAAAGTATACCTACCTACCTACCTACGCTGCCGGGAAAGGGGCAGGAGCAAACCAAAAGTGGGTTGAAGTTTGCTGTGAACAACCGAGACGTAATATACGACCGGTACAACGCTCATTTCCGGGTGGAGTACGAGATGCAGGTCAAAGCGAACGGGAATTTCACGGCCGCTGACTTGGCGGCGGCCCGGGTCAACAGCTCTTTTTCTCTCGTCCAAAACCTGAAGGTCGACTCCGCCGGAAAATCTCTTGACGAAGCCAGCGACGTTCACAAAGTTGTTTTCATCAAACACCTGCTGGAATACTCTGAAGACTACGCACGAAGCGTGGCGAAAGACGATTTTGGTATCTCGACAATGACAACACGACTGTGACAGGGGCAGCTGCAACCAACCTGGGAATCTCTTCTTTAGCAAGGAGACCCCCAAAAGACGGACGAAACGATAATCACCCTTAAACGCTATTCATTCTTCGAAGAGCTGTTGGACAAACTTCTTCCCCCGATGCAGCTCCAGTTCGAAATAAAGCTGCAGAACGACGGCGAGATGCTTTTTGAGGGCGCTGCCGCCGCCGCCGACCAGTGGATCGTTGTCAAGCGATTCGAGTTGTGGATCCCGAAGCTGACGTTTTCGCCCGAGGGGCAGAAGCTCGTCATCGAAAACTGTCTGAAACCCACCCAGTGGCGCTACTTGAAGGAAACGCTGATACCCGGCACCGACAGACGGGACGTCGGAGGTCAATGGTTGATAACCCCCAGGGTGAAAAACGCGAAACACGTCTTTGCTTTGGTGGGGAACCTGAATGCCGCCTCAACGAGCCCCTACGTCTTCAGCACTTTCGCCCTCGAGGGGCGGGGGGGGGGGAGGGGTGTGGCGGGGGGCGAAGCTGGCGCTGGCGACCTGCCGCCTTCAGTACGGGTCGACCTCTTACTCCGAGCTGGAATACAACGGGGAAGACCAAATCCGGATAAGCCGCGACCTAATCGACTACAGCTACAGGAAAAACACCAGGACCCCTCTGAGCGTGGCCAACTGTTCGACGCTTTACCCCGTCGTCTATTTCGATCTCCGGCCGACAAAGGAGAGTATGACCGGGGATGAAAAGAAGCTTGTTTTGTATTATCGCTTGAACCAAGCCGTCAAAGCGGATTGTCGCCTGTACGCCGCCATCCTGAACGAGGAAGAGTTCGTCATAAAACAGATAGGCAACGAGTTGGCTGTTGTTTGAGACCCCCCACTCTGAATTTTTTTCTCTGAAAAAGAGCAGCAGAAAAGGGCCATCAACTACGGCCTGCCTAAGGCCACCCCAGTTTTGGAAAAGGTTGGCAGCGAGCTGCTGGACCAGCTTTTTACGAAGGTGCGCCCCAACATCCGTTACAAAACCGACAGATCCGACCTCGATGGAAAAGGCCTCGGTACCCCGAAGCGCAATTATCGCGGAACGGGGATGGACATCCATGAATTGATTGGGAAACTGCCGGCGCCCAAAAAAGGTTGGACCCTCCCCGACCATAACTATAGCGGCCCTTATAACCCCCTGTCCAGCCAGCTGAGCTTTGATCCTGAAACGGGAGAAATTCTGGAAGTATGTCAGAATTTATGCAGCGATTCTTTGGAGATGTTAAAACATGGTGATTATAGTCAACCACTTTTACCATATCAAAAAAATGTAGACAAAGGAAAACACAGCTTCGATAAACTATACTTTGTCCTCCCTTGCAAACTTTGTTTGCCCAATGTATTTCTTCAAGCTTTTAAACTTGTTGTACACAAAAAACTTATATTTTTCTTAAGATACTGTTCATCTAAAATTAAAGTTGTATTTTCCTTCGGATCAATAAAAACAGAACATGAATTCAAAGTAAGTACTTATTTACATGAATTTCATAAAATATGGGCTAAATTAGTTCTTCCTGTCATTCATAACTTAACACATGATTTTACACTGGAAGATATACTTTATGTTTATGTAACCCCACAATCCACCGGCTCAACAGAAAAATCACATAGTGCTTCTGTAAGACTTACGGATGAGTCACATTCAGAAAATTCACACCCATTTGTGTTTTGTGAAGAATGTTACTTTAAAAAAGTAAGAAAATTTGTGTATGGAACTTTTAAGGTTTTTAATAGAATTGAAAGAATGGTTGAAAAAAAGGTAAGAATCAAGTCAATGTGTATTTTATATTAACCTTTAGAAAATTGACAAACTTGACAAACATGATAATGACCATTTTAAAACCCAAGTTTTCCATTATAAAAACAAAAACACAAACCGTTCTGATCTCAAAAGAAAACCTTAAAGATGATTATGAAAAAGCCTTTGAAATATTTACTCACTACCCCCTTGAAAAAATATGGAAATTTTATCAGGAGGGTGATAATTGGTGCGAAAACTATCAGTATTTGGAGGATATACTTCAATTACAAGTAGTTGAAACTGATTAATTTTTTTTTAAAAAAAGAGGGGTTGATTTTTTGGCGCGCAAAAAAGAGGATAAATAAACCGATTAAGGGGTGCGAAGAGCTCTTCGTGTATTTGAGACCAGCCTCTTTCCTTCCGCTCCTGAAGTTTTCTGTGATGGACGTGTGCAAGAATTTTTTCCCGCACTTCTGGTGACAGCTGACGAATGTAACAGTCCATCGCCGATGTATATTTAATACACGGTGTCATAAAAGCCTTCCTTGGCCAACCAATATTTCATGTACTCCTTTTCATCAGGAGGAAGGGAATAAAGAACTTTGTATGAAGGACAAGCGCAAGTGTCGATGAAATGAGTTTCCCTTTTTTTATGAAATGAGTTTTCTTTTTTATGTATTTCCAAGGGAATGCGCCGTTTTTCAATAACATATGCACATCTAACATTGGTTGGTAATCCACGGAATCTTTATTCTCCTTTTCCAACCATTTTTCCTCCATCATTTCCTCCATCATCGCGTGACTGATGTTGCGCTGTTTCAACCAAGCCGTCATCGCTCATCCCCACATCTACCCCTCTCTAATAGGGTGTCACTCGCACAACCACTTCCTTTTTCACAGGGTGGTAATAGCATATCTCCAGCGTCCACTCCTGCTGCCCCCACAACCATTCCTCCCACACCCAAGCAGGGGGATCGTCCATTTCAACCCTCCCAACCCTGCCTCCTCTTCTCTGCGCGTTGTTTTCCATCGTGAGACAACGCAGGCGCCTCTCTCTAATTGCCCGCGCGCCAGAGGTGTTGCGGGTTTGTCAAACCATAGTAGTATAGCCGGCGTCAGTCAAATACAACCGAGCCCCACGAACCGAGGAGCGAAGCGACGAGGTCGCGGGGCGAGGTGGTATTTGACTGACGTCAGCTATACTACTAGAGAGAAAATTGACTGGCGAAGACCTCAAATTCAATCCTTGGTTAACTGTCAGCGCGTGAAACGTACAAACAACTTGCGATTGGAAGGCACTAGAAAATCAAAGATATGCCGTAGCCTATCGACAAATTCATGAATATATTTCCACCAACAAAAGAGAGCCAGAGCGAGTTCTCATGTTGAAGTAGAAGATTTTCACTTTTCAAACTTCTTTTTTATGGCTTTGAACGTTCTATCCCAACGTACGCGATGTTGCGTAAATCACAAAGCGCGCAAGAAATCTAGCCAATCATAAACGAATACAGATGACCCTGCAAACCTGCATCAGGTTATCAGGTTATCAGATATCAGAACAAGCTTTTGGGGCCGTCGCGCAGACAGACTATATCCAGGTTTTCACCTAGGTTTTGAGTGACAAGTCCGGCTGCACCGCAGGCAAGACTGGAATCGCTGTCGAATCTTTCTCCTCTGAACACCACTGTGTAAAGGGAAGTTATTTTGTTCTCTGATATTTAATTAAAGGGTAGAATCTGTTAGCTTGCTTAATAAAGCGATCCACGTCTTTCTATCGCTCTCCCAAAGAGAGATGATGTTATCAATGTAACGTCTCCATTCGATCTCGTGGCTTGGTATCGCTTTGTTGTAATAATTTTGTTTCAATATTCATCATGAAAAGTATTAGCAAATGTCACTGCCTTCTTTGTTCCCATTGTGGTTCCATGTGTTTGGAGACCCTACTGAACCTGAATTAGTTCTCTTTTAGGATTAAGCCAAGCAGTTCCCTTAGGAACCATGTTGGGATCGGTGGTCAGCGGTTATAATTGTGGAATGTCTTGTATACTATATATGTTCCTTCTTATGTGGTATATTTGCGTACTAGCTACAAAGGTCCATAGATACTAATATTTTATCTTGGCCTATCTTTACATTCTGTGCATGAACTTGATCACATCAGTTGGCTACTTTATGAAGGTATTTTTAGTTTTATTACGATTGGCAGGAATAATTAGCATCCACAAAAGAGGATATTCACTCAGTGGGGCCGTCACAACTTGGGAAAATACCATATGGGAGACCGTGCGGGCCTTTCTTTAACTTAATAAATGAATAACAGACATGTTAAACGGTTAAAGTTTGACTGCAAGTCAACACAGCGCTCTTTGGAACGCGGTGTACCTCAGCGATCTGTTCTGGGCCCTCTTCTCTATCTCCTATACACATCACCCATTGCCGACATCATTAAGTTCCACAAGTTACGGTATCATCTCTACGCTGATTATACCCAACTGTATATATCTTTTAAAGCTGACTGTAGCTATGATCTCTCACTGGCCAAGCGTCGTGTTGAATGCTGTGTCACTGATCTTGACTGTTGGATGGTGAATAATGGACTTAAACTTAATCAGGAGAAAACTGAACTTGTCCTCATAACCTCACAATTTCGTTCCAGGCCCGCTCTGGAGTTAATCCAAGTGGGTGATGAGAAGATTCAACCCAAATCTTCTGCCCGGAATCTAGGGGTTACTATCGATCAGTGTCTTAACTTAACGGCACATGCTAAAAAAATCTGTCTCCTGCCACTACCACTTAAGGAGAATTGTCAAGATTAGGAAGTACTTAACTGAAGATTCCTCTGAAATTTTACTGCACGCGTTCATTAGTTCTAAACTGGATAATTGTAACTCCTTGTTATATGGACTTCCCAAACACCTGTTAAATAAGCTAAGATTAAATAATACAAAATACTGCTGCACGTATTGTTACGTTAACTAAGCGTTTTGACCATATTACTCCTATCATATTTAAACTTCACTGGCTACCGTTAAACTATCGCATACATTTTTAAATATTGCTTTTAGTGCACAAGTGTCTTAATGGCTTGGCACCAACTTACCTGTCTGAACTTTTACACTACCATAATAGCCCATGTTTACTTTGTTCTAGTTCTCAGAATTTTTTAGCTGTGCCTAAATCCAGGCTAAAGACGTATGGTGATAGAGCTTTTTGTGTAGTTGCTTCTAAGCTATTTATTTATTTATTTATTTATATACATTATTTATACAGAAATTCCAGTTCAGCATAGCTGGTTTAAATGGAGATCTGTACAAAATAATATGAATAAATAATAAATTAAATGAGAACAAAAAACAAAATATGGCTATGGAATCAATTGCCTCTTGAACTCAGGAATGTTAACTCTGTTGACCGGTTTAAGACGCATTTGAAGACATATTTATTTAAATTTGCTTATGATGTCTAGTTATTAGTAGTTTAGTTAATTTCATCATAATAGTTATTAGGTTTGTATTTTATAGTTTTACCATTGTTGTACAGCGCTTTGAGCAATTAGTGGACACAGTGCTCTATAAATGATGATGATGATGATGATGATGATGATGATGATGACGCAATCTTGGTTTCCTCACCATTAAAGATCAGTTTAATTACTCTCTCGTCAGTTCCATCCTTGCTACTTGCCCGGCATTTGTAGATACCATCCTCGCTTATTTGGATGCCTGCATAGTTTGTCCCATTTGCCACAACTGCTGAGTCCCTTATTATTGTTGTGTTCATAGGAGGAATTCCAATGGCTGAACACCAAAGTTTGTATCCCACCGGGAACGCATGCAAAGAACCTGTCCACGGCAAAACTACCTTCGGGGAAACTAAAAAAAGATAAAAAATAAAACATCTCATGATCAAAGCTTTGAACAGTTAATTCACAAGCATGTGCCTCTTAGGATAATGTACAAAACACAAACAGCAATGAGAAACGTGATAAAGAATACATTTTTTATAGCATTGCGTTGTTAATATATCGTGTTTATCGCTGCATGCTGTTTGTGTTTTATGGCTAATTAATGAACATAAATGACGAAAATAAAATAAAATAACACATCTCTGCACAAATACGACAGAGAATCCTTCCTAAATTACTTGAACACGTTGCGAAACAAAAAGCAAATTCTGATTAGCCAGACGTTAGAAAGGGGAGAGATGTGCATTCCCTCCACGGGTTTCATAAAGGCGCCCGATTCCCCTCTTCCTCTCCTCTTTCCTCCACAGAGACTAACTACCGATGTGAAAAAATAACTAGATCTTCAAAATGACGATCTGTTATAAATAAAAATATTGATAAAGTCTACCATTATATCTACAGAGAGCTCGTATAACAATCTAAAGCTTTTTAGAACCCTGAGAAAACAGATCATGATTGATGTTTTTGTTTTGCATAAATATTTAACAGTTATTCTACGAGGGCGTGCTGGATATCAAGTGATAAATAACTAACAAAACCTGTAGCGCCGAGTTGATTATAACCATTTCATATCCAGCAAGACCAAGCAACGCATAATTGGAAATCTTAACAAAAAAGCGAAAATGAAGGAACCCAGAGAAAGGGAAAACCCCCAAAAAGAAATATTTGGCCATCACATGACTAATCAAAAAGGGTGCGAAAACCTTTGGTTGTGTTGCAACGTTTCTGGGCAAAGTCGAATGAATTGAATGAAACGGTCCAAGGACAATGTGGAAGCTTCACTTTAGGGTCCTTTTGCAAAAAGTGCAAAGTTTATTTGCTCTGAATGGTTGTAAACGGCAGTGGTTTGTTAAAAAATTAAAAATTCAATAATTGCTCAAAGAGGGAGGAACGGCTTTCACGCAGGAACTGAATCATCTGTAATCCATCAAAACAACAGCACCATGTGCGAATATCATCAAAATGACGAAACAATTTTCATTTATTTTGATGGGCTGGAGCATTGTCTCACTAAACCTGTTCAGAGACAAGATATAGGAGGGATAAGCAAGACAAATGTCCAGGTCCCGGTTCCTGGAAAGCCGATTAAAATATCACCCGATTAAGGTTTAATTCAAGATTAAATTTCTTAATCCTGGGATAGCTAATCAGGGAATAAAAAGGCGTTCCTCAAAATATATTTATCCTTTGATTAACTATCCCCCGATTAAACTCGGAATAAGCCATTCAGACCGGTTATTCACAAGCAAACGCGCGCAAAAATAACGATTTTCGGGAAAATACGAGGCGAAGAGCCAAAGGTGTGCACGAACTCGAGGAGTCTGACTGAAAGCTTGGCATCATAAAGTTTGTTAATGAAACCTTTTTATCTGCGTCATAGTTGAAGAAAAAACGTACATTTTCGGAAAAAAAAAACTCTTACGACATTGTTAAAAGGAAACGGAATGGAAATAATGATTCCGTGCAAGGCGGCGTTGGCGGTAAAGGAAACGTCAGGAACCCTCAAGTTTAATTTATAAAAAAGCAAAAGCGAGAAATTAACTTGCAAGCCGAATAGGCTGGAATGGGTGAGTTAAGCTCTTCTTGATTATTTCAGTGTCAAATTTTAGCTATGCGTGAATCGGTATATTAAAGCTGTAAATTTTGAAAGACCGTTGTTAAATCGGTTGAATACGTACAGAGATAAAATAAAATTCTCTTTTTGATATCGATAAGGCGATGTTCAGTTTAGAAAAATGCCCTTTTATTTCCTTTTATCGCCTTTCTAATACAGTTTGTTGCAAGAATCTCGATTATAAAATTTGATTCCTTAA
Organism: Pachyseris speciosa; assembly: GCA_016490735.1. Lineage (NCBI taxonomy): Eukaryota > Metazoa > Cnidaria > Anthozoa > Scleractinia > Pachyseridae > Pachyseris > Pachyseris speciosa. Next base: position 229,420 of record JAEMWC010001072.1, on the reverse strand, counting down.
TACAAAAACGCAAGTAGTGAAACATTTTTTAAAGTCGACGTGGCGTGTTGTTTTACTCTCGCGTTCAGCATAACTCAGCTGCATAACTGAACGTTTTAATGGCCTTACTGAAGCTTATGCTTATTTTCTCCTCCGTGAAGCCTCTACTAGAATTGATTAGCTATTTATCTTTACGTTCTTACCGTTCAAAAGAGTTCGTCGTTCGTCGTTCGTCGTTCGTGACGGTGTTGTTGTGATTGTTTAAGCTTACAAGTAACTTTTGAGTAAGCAAAAAAGTGTAACACTTTGCGTTTTTTCCCGCCTCGGTTCGCCATCGTTCACTATAGATGACTGTTTTCTGCCGAAAATTTGATTTATACTCTCCTGAATTTGAATAGACTGAAAGTCCTTGGTCGTCAAAGTCTCCAAGACGTATTATTTGTGGTATAAGTTGTTTTTCATTATTTCCTGCACTAAATTCACAAACAGTTTATTCCGCCATTTTGTTTGCTTCGACAAATTTTATTCCGCGGTTAGTTACTTAATCCGCCTCGCTAGGCCAAAATTTAACCGTTAGTTTATCCTTAGGATAGTGCTAATTGTGCTTTGTGAACAGAATCTAACCGAAGGATAAATTTTATTCCTCGATTAGCTTGATATTTATCCGTTGATTAGCGCTAATCTGCTTTCCAGGAACCGGGGCCAGGTTATGCTTCAAGAAATGGCTTCTTGTGTGATGCCTGGCGCAAAAACTGGTCCCTCGGCCGAACAGAATAACAAAAACAACAAGAAGCGATTTTTCTCGTATTTACAAAACATCTTACAGTATTTGTATGGATCGAAAGTTTGAGGCTGGTGAAAGAACATTTTCAACTTGTGATAACTTTTAGTTTTTAAAAACTTTTAATGGCGATCGTCAGATAGATTTTAAACAGTGAATGCCGATGTAACCTTTGCTTATATAGTGGCTTTTCCCTTTGTTCTGAATAGACTGGTCCATGAGCATATTTACAGAGGTGCGACGTCGACTAGTTAAGTTATTTAACTCTTGCGGTATTTTCAGAACATGAAAGTGTTTTGTTATAAGCTAAACATCAACAGCTCGGAAAATTTTCTGAGCGCTGCAACACAATTTGTTAATTACGATGCCAGCACTGGTCTTTGTCGTTCTAACATTCTCAGCAAAGCATTTCATTTTTATTTCGGTTCCAGTTTCGGAATTTCTACTCGTTAATTCTGCTTTGAGATTTTTAATGGCCGCTAGTTTTATTCTGCTTTCTTTTGCTTTCGGGTTCATTGTCCACATAAGGTACAGCAGGTATATGAGCTGGTAGCCTGTCTCCGACTAGCCATCCAGCGTGTCAGCCATTACGCGCGACGAATGAATGCACCTGCAGAACAGCTGATCAGCAGCATTTAAAAGAACAACAACAACTTCAAGATAGTCAAAACAACCAAGCTTTAGTAATTTTTTCAAGGTAGGTAATTGATGGTAGTCCATTTAGCAGTCCATCATGGTAGGCCATGGACTGGGGGTCAGTGAAATGTACCTACCCGTGTGGAGAACTATGGCAGCATTTACGGATTTTGGCTTTTTACTTTGAAGAGTATAACGAAATTTTGCGCCCCTACCATACAAGCAACAAGACTGTAGAAATACAAATCATGGACAGGTTTATGACTTCAGGAATTCCGGCAAATATGTAGTATAGTCTCCCAGATAATTACAAGGCAATTCTTCATATTTAACTGGAAAGCACAGATTGAATCCAAAGAGATTTCCGGAGAGACTCTCCTTCATTATGGCCTCATTATTTGCAGACTTGACTTCAATTTGTTTCGAGAATTCGTACAAACTGGGAAGTGTTGACCAAGATGAACTGAGCTCACTTGCACTGTGTGTACATGACCATGTATCCAGAACTGACAGAAGCGTCTCTGAATCTGGTTTTTCTTTAAAAGAGGAACAGGTGTTCGTCAGTTCGCCGTCAGAGGTATAGTTCCACAGCAGGCTTTAGACTTTGCCCACTGATGTGCTTAAACATGTACATTATTAAACCTGGAATTATTTGCTATTTTATTGTTCGCAGTTTAGAGATCAGTGGAAAGCAGAGTATTCGTGCTTTTGCAGTTGTAAACTGGTTTAACTCATCACTAGGAACAGGACTTTGGCTTTGGAAATCCCTTGTCTGTTTGGCACGCCAAAAACTTTGAGGATAGTGGACCATCAGTTTCTATGCCCGTTCAAAGATTTCACTCCAAGTTTTTCTTTCCCCATAAGTGTTATTCTAGACACAGATAGTGTATTTAATTTGTTATCCTAGCTATTTCGAGGAGAATATTGCTTTAAGTTCTTTCATTGGGAGGACAGTAGAACAGCTATTTTGTTCAACCATAGCTTCTGCTCACAGTAAATGGTCACGTGCCACTTGGAGTTAATTAATTTCAGTTAGTTAATAACAAAAATGCATTCAGGGCTCATGTGGTTACCTGGAGTAGGTTTTCGTTCGTCAGGTTGAGCTATGTTGTTTAAGATGTATTCAATATTTTAAATGAAAGAGTAGTTACATTACCAGTACGTGGTTTGCCAAAAAGAAAATTCTCCATCTGTTGCTCTGCTGAATTATTAGTCCTTTTTTACCGGTTTAGAAACCCACTCCAGGCTTTTATCTTCTGGCAAACTTATTGTAATGTATATGCATGAGACTGAGATATTTTATTAAAGGGGGTTAGTTTGTAAAGAAACTGTGGTGCTACGTCGGTGGGGGACTGAAACACGAAAATTTGGTTTATCAACGGAGTTACTTTTATGTAGGGAAAGTCCGATCTCCGCCGGAGATCGGCCTTTCAAAAGTACCACGGAAATCCGTAAAAATCTCGAGCAAAAAATCATCTTTCAAATCGGTACTCTTAATACCCACGGTATCAAAGAGCGCTTTTCATTTAATTAATTTATTCCTGTTTTTCACGTTACCATGTTACCACCAATAGCGTAGCTCTATATTCTGTATATAAACCATACACAACCCACAATTCCTCGATTTGCTACGACGAAGAGCTAACGCTGGAAACGTCAGCTAATCGAATCCCTCTACGGTGGTCAATTTACATTATCAACTCCGTTGATAAACCAAATTTTCGTGAGATATTTTATTGTCTCCCATTTAATTTGCAGGGGAGTCTTGCTTGAATTTATGTCATATAACTGCCTATTTATAGTGTTGAGAACACAAAGGAACCTTTTGAAACTACATGTGCTTTGTGAATAGTAGTTGTGAATAGTAGATGGGTTACAGTGTATATCGACATAACCAAAAATCAGGACTATCTAATTGAACAAGGTTGTCAGAAAGGTCCAGCTGTGTTCCTTGATGTGGAATGTATTTTCAGCTGAGAATACCATAGGTTTTGTGATCAATATACATGTACTTCAGTTTTGTTGTTTTATTAGGATATGTGGAACTAAACAAGAACTTTTTTTGCTTTGACTTCCCTTGAACTTTTCTGTAAAGTCACCTGCTTGATATGACTAATTGCAGTCGGACACCTCCTTGGTTCCAGCTTGGTCATCATCACTTAGGTCAATCCTCTAGATGTGCGCATCCTGCTTATTGTGTCAAGTCTTTTTTCTTAGCGTTCAACTGTACTTACGGTGTGGTAATTTTATTGTGCACACAAAGTACCAGCCAAAGTACAAAGATTCTTTAGTAACATGAAGTACCTAAGTTGGCCGCTGACCGAGAGAGTGAGACGGGGAACGCATGTGAGTCATCGGGGAAAGCAATTAAAAGAGATTTGTTGTGTTCACGGGTGAATATGTTGTTATCTTTATGCCTTAACGGGTTTAACATGGTGACAGAAGTGAGATCTTTCTACTAGCCTAAAGCGACTACGATTACATCAGCGGGACAAAGCAGGTTGAGCAGACGAGTCGACTTGTTGCCCGAATGAAGAAGGTGCGCTCAAAGAAGATGGCGGAAAGCGGACCACATGTCAAACCACGAGAACGTCTGAAAATTTTGACGTGAAATCCTGCACATTCGAGGGGAAACCGAAAACAAATATTTGAAATTTACCTCAAGGCGACAGGAACTTCCAAGAAACCCGATGAAATAACGGTGGGGTTGCTCTTAAACTACATTGGTGACTCGTGTTTGGAGATTTCCTCAAACTTCGTATACTTACCCGAGCGTGACGATCCTGCGAGAGGAGAAGCGAAACTGCCGGCCGAAAATCCTGACAACTACGCAACTGCGTTCACAAAGTTCAAGGTGTACTTCCAGAAAGGGGACCTTCAACTGATGTTACAGGAGAAATTCTGGTTTCCCGTAGGAATTTTTACGATCAAGCTGTGAGAGACAAGCTCACCTTTTCTTGCAAGGAGGACAGTTATAAACTGAAACTTTATGACCAGGGAGCCTCCCTTTCACTTGAAAATACTGTGAAGATCCTATCTTTGAAAGAAGCTACGAAACGTGAGTTGCAAGACTCAAAGACGGCAGAGATTGAGAGTTTCAAACAGCGAGGTAGCAAGCCAGACCCTCAGACCATGAATAACCCACAGCGAGGTCCCAATTCATACTCTAGGAGGCGACCATCCCAGCCAAGCAGCAGGGATTGTGGATACAGCATCCCGCGTCTCTCTTGACGGAGGAATTGCCCAGCTGCAGACACACGATGCAACATGTGCAACAAACTGGGACATTTCCCCATAATTTGCAGAAGCACGCCTGTTCACATGGTCAACCAAGTTCTTGACTATGAGGCCGACTCCTCTCCCACATTTGTTGGAAGGGTTACTACTACACCCCCGTCAAACAGAGTTTGTCAAACGTCCCCGGCAGAAACAACTGTTACCCCAACATCCGACTCGGGGTGGCACATTAAGCTCAAGACAAATGACCAAGAAGTGACTTAGTGTATTGACACAGGAGCGCAAGTATCTGTGATGCCAGAATCCCTGTATAAGGAGTCATATGCAACACTGTCAAAACTAGACAGAGAACTTGTGTGAGCAGGTGATGTTCCCCTAACGACCGTTGGATTTGCAATCATGAATCTTGTCTCATTAGATAAAGCCGTTGCAGAACGAGTATACATAGTCAAAGGGGCATCTAAGCTACTTCTGGTAATACCTGCTATTCGAGTCTTTGGTCTTATCCATCAAGTCCCAGGCACCTACAGTATCAAAGCAGTCCATCACACGCCCCCTGCAGGTAACAATCCTATGTCCTCTAGTATTAAGGACGAAATTGTAAAGAAATACCTAATGCTTGGAAAACTGGAAGGCAAAGATACAATTCATCTAAAGAGGGACCACACCCTTTTGACTGACTACCCCCAGGCGAGTACCATTGCCACTTACAAAGAAAGTGAAGGAGTAGATTGAACGCATGCTCCAACTTTATGTTATTGAACCCGTGTATGAGCCGACGGAATGGTGTTCGCCAATTGGGGTGGTACCAAAAGCGGATGGCAGAGTGCGGATATGCGTTGACCTCAAAACCCTTAAACAAGCAGTCCTCAGAGAAGTCTATCAAATGCCGACAGTTGAAGAAACGCTGGGAAGTCTGACAGAAGGTTCAGTATACTCCAAGGTTGATGCAAACTCGGCCTCCATCAGATTGTTCACAACCCTGAAAGTGCCAAGCTGACTACCTTCATTACACCTTTTGGCCGATATATGTTCAAGCGTTTGCCTTTTGGCATATCATCGGCCCCAGAACATTTTCAGAAGAGGATGGAAAAAGAACTTTCCTAAATATAAGGGGTCAAGTGCTATATGGTTGATATTTTAGTCACGGGTAAAGACCAAGCCGAACATGATCTGCGACTCTAGCAAGTCCTTGGCAGGCTAGTGGAGAGGGCACTAACCCTTAACTTTCAGATGTGTCTATTCTCCCAGAGTAAGTTGCAATATTTGGGCCAGATTCTTGACAGTCATTAGGGGAGGAAAACATCCATCAAAGGTCCAAGCCACTGTGGACATGCCAGACCCCCAAGACATTGCAGACTTGAGACGCTTCTTGGGATTGGTTGATCACCTTGTGAAATTTTGCCCAAATTTGGTGGAGAAGACGAATCCCTTACGAGACCTACTTAAAAGGGAGAATGCATGGGTCTGGGGCCCAATCCAACAAGAATAGTTCAAGAGGCTAAAAGCGGACATGACATCTGAGCAAGTTCTCGCACTTCACTATCCGGAAAAGGAGACAACTGTCTCTGCAGATGCAAGCAGCTTTGGACTAGGTGCGGTTCTTATGCAAAAACAACTATCTGGCAAATTGAGACCAATGGCGTACGCCAGCAGATCTATGACAGATAGAAAAGGAGGCCTTGGCGGTCAACTGGGAACTTGAACATTGGGCTGATTTTCTGATGGGGATGAAATTAAAGGTACCAACAGATCGCGAACACTTAATCCCCTTGTTTTCCACCAAGCTGATAGACGAGCGTCCAGTGCGTATTCAACGCTTCAGAATGAGGTTCATGCGGTTCGACTTTACCATCGAATATATTCCTGGTAAACTCTTGTATACAGCGTGAACTCTTGTATACAGCTGATGCACTGTCTAAATCCCCTCGAGAGGATAAAGCCAACGAGACAAAGCCATGGAATGACCTATACGATGGAGTAGAATGCTATTTAAATGCAGTCCTAGTGACCCTACCTGCGTCGGATCAGCGCCTGGATGAGATACGTTCCGAAATGAAGAATGATGACACGCTCAAATTGGTGATGCAGTATGTGAAGAATGGGTGGCCTGATAAGTGGAACGTCTGCGGCCCGATGGCGAAACACTGGGCCGAAAGGGGTAATATTTCTCTCCACAGTGGTTTACTCCTGAGAGGACGACGACTTGGTAAGGCAAGATGTTTTGAGACGTCTACATGATGGACATTAAGTGGTGACCACGACACGCGCTAATGCTGCCGCCTCAGTCTGGTGACCAGGGATCAACCAAGATATCACGAAGGTTGAGCGAAACTGTGCCATGTGTGAGAAATACCGCAAAGAACTCATCGAGCCAATGAAAGGAACTGAATTTCCTGATAGACCCTGGGTTAGAGTTGGTTTGGACCTCTTCCAGCACAAAGACAAGAATTATATCATCGCTGTAGATTATTTTTCAAGAGATCTGGAGATTTCCCAAGTGTCGAGGAATGTGAATGCCGCTCAGGATATCATACAGTTAAAGAGGATCTTCAGCAGACACGGCATTCCCGACATTCTGTTTACCGACAATGGTCCACAGTTCCACTCACGGGAATTTACAGTCTTTGCTAATGACTAGCAGTTCTAGTACATCACTCCTTCTCCACACTGCCCTCAATGGGGAAGTGGAGAGGGCGGTCCAAACTATGAAGATGATCTTTCAAAAGAGTGACGACGAGTATTTAGCTCTCATGACGTACATAGATACTTCATCGCACCATGGTTATTCGCCGGCGCATCTTAGCATAGGCCGTAGACTACGCACCAGAGTTCCCTGCTAGCTGTAGGAGCTGAAGCCAAGACCCCTGACTTAGATCACATCAGGAAAAAGGAAAAGGGGTACCCTGCTAAAATGAAACTCAGCTATGACCATAGGCACAGATAAGTGGAAGGAGATGAGCTGTCACCTGGTGACCGCGTCTGGATCCCAGACTTGAAAGTAAAGGAAACCGTAGTGAGGCAACGCGAAGCCCCCAGATCTGTAGTTATACAGACACCAAATGGGCCAAATGAGGAGAAATCCAAATGAGGATAAATCGGAGAATGACACGAAGGGTCCTGGAAGACAGCCCTCCGGTCCTACAACAGCATTCGCGCCATGAGACCTTTCAGGCAACTCGAACAAGCGCTTCGGTACCACACCTTCCTTCAGCATCCAAAGCAAGTCAAGAAACATCCAGAGACCTGCTTGTTTCTGAAGACCATCCTGTAGTAAATGAGCCCTCACAAGAAGAAGCGTGGTTGACTCGTTTGAGACCCCAGGTAGCTCTTACAAAGCCTCAAAGATACATTGAAAACGACCAGCATTTATTCCTTGAAGACATTGTAAACTGTTTAAAAAATGAAGATGTAGTAACATGAAGTACGTAGATAGCCTGCTGACCTAGATAGTGAGATGGGGAACGCATATGGGTCATTGGGGGAAGCAATTAAAAGAGACTTGTTGTGTTCACGGGTAATTCTGTTGTTATCTTTATGCCTTACTGGTGGAGTGGCAATGTTGTACGAATGTCAGAAGAGCGACTTCCAAAACAGGTCTTCTAATCACAACGTAAAGAAGGATCGAGGAAAAGGGGTGGTCAGAAAAAGAGGTACAAAGACACTCTGAAAGCCAATTTGAAGAAGTGCAACATTGATATCAGAACCTGGGAAACTGATGAAAAGAATAGAGATTTTTGGAGTGCAACCACACATGAAGGGGCAGTCTTCTTTGAAACAAGTAGGTGTGCAGCATTAGAGGAGAAGAGACGTTTGAGAAAGGAGAGACAACAAGAAGCTAGAAATGATCTCCCGTCGCCATCTGGAACCACCTGTCCTCAGTGCCAAAGAACATTCAAGGCCAAAATTGGTCTCATAAGTCATCTTAGAGTCCACAAGCAGAGTAATTAATTTGAAGACCAACATCCTCGTCTCTAGGGATAGCCACGACGACGACGATATTTAGCACTATTTAGCCTAGCCATGTTTAATGAGTCATGCAAAGATTATATTATGAATCAATATATTTATTACAAGAATGAAGTTTTCAAGCACTATGAGCAATGTGTTAGTGATGGAGTTAAAATACAGGTAATTTCCAGCAGGCTTTTTAAGGTCAATACATAAATAGGGCTTGTCGAGGCAGCAGTTTTCCCACTTGTAATGTATGTAGCATTCAGTTTGTGGCTAGTACTGGTAGGATATCATTTAAATAATGATACCAAAGCAGAACATATTGAAAGCAATAGATTCACAACCACCCTCTTTGATTCTAAAAGGTTCTTGTGAAGTTAATCAAACCAATTCAACTGTCATGGCTAATTTGGAAGATATGATCAGAGTAGCCAAATCAAATAGACCCTTCCATGCTGAAATGATCCAGCTAGCTTAATGAGCAAAAACAGCTTAACTGAGATATCCACCTCACATAAATCAATGATCCCCTCTTCCAGTTAGTGGCCCATTACTCAGTAACTGAGTGAAAGAAAACGTCCTGTTGGAAATTAACAACATCAGCTCAAATAACCTAACTGGCTTAAAATGACCAGGGCAAGGCCAGTCTCAGACAGTTTGAAAGCTCCATCTAATTTCACTTTCCCTATGGCCTCAATTAACCAAGCAGTCCAAACGAACCCATTAGTGCATCAATTCAGCTTTTATTTTCTCAACACAAATTAAAAATTTATCCTGACAGCATAATTTAGTGTTGTTTTCAAACACACTTAAATTTTTGTAGTTGCTATACCAATTTAATAATTGTTTAGCCGAGCCTCTTGGGGAGCCGGTGAGGGTCATTTGTCCTTAATTCAAATTTGATAACGACGGTTATGATCGACCACCTTAGCCGATATGCTGTGACGATGGCGATGTGGCGGCAAATGTGAAAATTCGCGGCGTTACCTTAGGTCGTTATGAGCAAGCTCCTTACAAGTTTTTTGGCATCGATCTTCAAAAATTACCTAGCCTTCATTTGCCCGAGGCTTGATGGCAAGAGACGCGTGGAAGTGGGAGAAAATGGAAAAAATTCAGAAGGCCTTCAGCAAAATGCGGCCTTTTAATTGCATGCCTTGTTCTAATCTTATACTATTGTCGGGGGATTCAGAGCAAGCGACTCAAAACGTCATAAAAAGGCAACTGAAAAGACTTCATTAAGAGCATAAGGTAAGTGATCTTTATTCATTTGGCCTACGCTACATCTACATCGGATTAAGAGGGGCAAAATTACGTATTTTGCTACACTGAATTCAGCCGAGAACAGCCATTTCAAAATAGAGAGAATGTATGAGATCAAATAGCATGCATGACGTCACGCAGTTCGGATTGTGCTGAAACCAGGGATTTTACTTTCTTTCGTACAGCACTGGCTATCAGATGTGAGAATCCATGATCGCGACATGCTCAGATTTTGATTGGATTTTAAAAGGTCACTGGTAAAAACCCATGAGCTATTTCTTTAGTTTCTCACGCAGTCGTTTTTAGGGGAGCCTCGTATTTTACCTCCTAAAAACGACTGCGTGGGAAGCTACTATTTCTTGTTTTGTATCTGCATTTTTGCCCTCTCCCACTGTTTGAATTTCACGCGATATTGGAAAGGACCCTGATATTTTAATTCAGATCTCGCTCACATCGACTGGAATTATATCCTCGAAACACGTGCAAATATACGCGAGTATTTTTTATATTCTATAAAACTTTTAATAAAATTGTTAATATGCATGCACCCTTTCTCAACGTAGAATGAAACAGTTTTCAAAGCCATGGATTATGAAGGGGATAAGAGCTTCAATTAAAGTAAAAAACAGAGTATACCTAATTGGGGACCTTGACAAGTATAAATATTATCGAAATAGAATATGTAGTCTTACACGTTTGAGTAAGAAACGATATTACTGCGACTTTTTCAACGAAAATTTAAACAATATGAAAAAGACGTGGCTAGGGATAAATGGATTACTAAACCGTCGAAAAAGAAACTCTCAAATAATTAACAAGTTAAAGGATCCTGATAATGGCAATATCGTCACCAGTGTAACTATACGTATACCTAATATCTTCAATGAACATTTTTCGACTGTTGGCAACAGTTTAGCAAGTGAACTACCACCGGCCGAGCGTCCCTTTACAGAGTACCTTATAAAGTCCAATTCCCCAGATTCTTTGTTTTTCTTCAGACCTGTTACTCCATGTGAAGTTAAATCCCAAATCCTATCCATACCGAAAAACAAATTACATGGCTTATACTCTTGTCCTACTCAACTTCTTAAATACTTGTGCGATATCATATCTCCAATGCTCTCAGACATTCTCAATGCATCTGTCACTCATGGGTCCTATCCTACAAAACTTAAAATGTCCAAAATTATACCTATATTTAAAGCTGACGACGAAACTGACGCTTCTAATTATCGACCGATTTCACTATTGTCAAATTTCAATAGAATTTCGAAAACGTTATGTATAATAGAGTGAAAGATTTTATAGAGAAACATGATTTATTACATTCGTCTCAATGTGGTTTCCGTCAAGCTCACTCAACTCAGCATGCTATTGTCGATATAGTGGAATCTATACAAACCAACATGGACAAAAAACGTTTTTCTTGTGGAGTTTTTATTGACTTAAAAAAAGCCTTCGATACTGTTAATCACAACATATTTAAGCAATAGACCGCAATTTTTATGGGTTTCCTAACGTATTAAACCCACGCGGGATGTTGGGAGAACACGAGAAAAGCTTGTAAATCACGAGCCGGAGGCAATTGATTTACAAGCTTTTCGAGTGTTCTCCCAACATCCCAAGTGGGTTTATTACGCCAGGAAACCCATAGAAAATGCGGTCTTTCGCTTTTATGAAATAACTACTAAGACAAAAAACTCAGAAATCGACGCTTTTTATTTTTTAACTTGATCAAGTTGTTTATTCTCTTCAACTTCATCAGTAAGGCGGAAGAACCAATCACAAATCGGGATCTATTTTGAGCATAAACTAAGGAGGCATCACAGTTTGAACGAATGAATGAAATTGTGTTTTAACTTAAATTACTGTCTCTAACTCTCACAAAAATGTGGCTGAAAAAGGTTAATGCCTTGGCGAAAGAACGCATTTTATCAGTAGATAGCAGTTACTGATGAAAAGTGATGTTTACACTGCCGATTTTGCATGAATTGAACATATTGCTGTATGCCGTGGGCGTCGCAACTGTGCTGTGGTGAGCCGTTCCTGATGAGATGTTGTTCATGTTTATGGTGGAACTTGTACACGGCAGCTGCTGAAATTGACTTCTTGTAGGTATACTTTGCTGAAAAGCAGATGGTTGTACTCCTTCATCTTCGCAAAGAGCCACTGTCAAAACGTCGCTGCACTTTCGAAGCTGATTTACTGATGGCTGATTGTGATAGCTTCGCAAGATCGCTTCATTGCGGTGGCTAGAAATTGACATGATCTCTCGATCTGTTAATCCAGCGTTGGCCCACAGGGTTATGGCTGTCGCTCTCACCGAGTGGTTGGTGTAGGTACGGGACAGACCTGCTTCGGCACTGATTTCTTTCATTAATGAAGACAACTTGTTCTTTCCGAGTGGCCGATTTTCAAACCACACTTTATTTGAAGGGCGCCAATTTCTCTTCGGAGTCTGAAATAGTGCATCGCATTGTGGATTGAGCTTTGTGAGGGAGACTTCCAGAGCAGAATAGCCATCGGTTGGACAGGTGGTTTTCTACATTCGGCCATTTTTCTCGAAGCTCTTGATTTCTGAAATCCCCCCTGGATGGTTCTTTGTTGTTTCGTCGTGCGTCGTGGTGACGAAAGGGCAGCCTGTTGCATCTCTCTCAAACGCAAAGCTTGTTTTCTTGAGGTTTCTCTGGCCTTCAAACCCACGGCAACACCAAAACAGAGAAACATGAAACCAGACGTTTCTCAAGAGGGACAGCGGCTTGGTGAGTGAAAAAACTTCACTAGTTTTGAGCTTGGCCAGGTCTTCTTTTTCGATTGCTGGTTTGTGCTTTGTGTTTTGCATGCCTTCTTGTTTGAGGTGTTTAATTTTGGCGTCAAGCATTTGGTTTGAGAGGACAAAACGTGGGTCGTGAGTGAACCTTATTCCTAAACTGTGTGGTGGTGTGTTTAGATATCTCTCAATGCCATTTCTTAAGGACAGAAGAGTCGCGTGGATGTAATCTTCGGCAAATCTTCTCTTCTTCTTGTGTAGCAGTATTTAAGTTCTCCTTTTTAGAATTTGGCTCCGAATTTTCTGAATTTTTATTGTGCGGCAAAAGCGCATCAAAGCCTGACAATATGTCGAAGTTCGGAAAGTTTTCGTCGCGCTCGTTGGCCATTATCAAGAAATCTCCAGCGGGAGTTTACCGGTACAATAGTACTTAGGTTTGGGAACTCTATTGACCAATCAGAACGCGCGTAGTATGTTAGTTATTTTATAATACTCGATAAACTAAATTATTATGGTTTTCGCGGAATCATCAAACAATGGTTTTTCTCATACTTATCAAATCATGTACAAACCACTGAAATTAACTGTCATATATCTAGCAGACTAAATATAAATTGTGGTGTACCCCAAGGCTCATGCAGTTCTGGGCCCACTTCTCTTCCTCCTTTATATAAATGACATCTAAAAAATGCTTGAATAAACTCCAATTCTTTCTTTTTGCAGATGACACTAATGTTCTTTTTGCTCATAAAGACTTAAAGTCACTAGAATTTATACTGCATGTAGAATTACACAACTTATATACCTGGCTGACTTCTAACAAGCTTACTTTGAATATTAAAAAATCTAACTATGTAATTTTTCGCCCTCACCAAAAAAAAAATCAATTATCACCCTCAGACGATTAATATTCTTGACAATGAAAACAGTAAAAAGGTTTCTCTTGAACATAAAAACTTCAATAAATACCTTGGTTTGTTAATCGATGAAAATTTGTCCTGGAAGACACATATTAATACTGTTGCAACAAAAATAAGTAAGACAATTGGGCTAATCGCGAGGTTACGGCATATTGTTCCTACTTGCACTCTTCTAAATATTTATCAGTCTCTAATCGTACCTTACATAACTTATGGTTTTATTTCCTGGGGCAATGCATGTAAAACTTCCCTTGATCAAATTCTTGTCCTTCTAAAGCGCGCCTTGCAGCTAATGTATTTTGCTGAAACAAACGCCCATGCCATACCATTTTTTCGTTAAAGCAAAAATATTACCTGCACAATTCTTGTATTATGAATCCGTTTGCAACCTTATGTATGATATAAACGTAAATACTGCTCCAAGAAATATCTTGAATTTATTTTCTCGTACTTCTAGGGTCCATTCCTATAAAACGCGTTCCTCTATCTCCGATCATTTCTATACAAAGGAATCTCGCCTTAATGTCACACGAAATGCTTTCTCGCGTGTTGGAGTCAAAATTTAGAATGGGATACCTGCAACTCTAAAAAAGAGTGCAAAAAAAATCTTTTAAACAATCCCTAAAAGGAAAGTTATTTGACATACTTGAAACTGTAGACTCCTACATTGAAGTGGAAACGATAATTGACCTAATGATTAACTGATCCTCTTTTGTCCTTCTCTTTTGCTTGTAAAATCTGATTCTCCTTTTCTCTCTTCATCTCTTTTAGATTGCAATATTAATGATAATAAAATTACCTGTAATTTATTTTAATGTTGTTGCGTAGCTTAATCAAACCCGCATTATTATGTAAAGTAATTCATTGTTATTTGTTTTTTTCTTTCTGATATGTTCTCGTGCTCGTCTTGTCCCGCCTCGACTAGCTTTGCGGCTATTTGCGGGACAAGCTTCTTATACCTATCTGAATTTGTCAATAAATTATTGTTGTTGTTGTTGTTGTTGTTGTTGTTGTAAGGACAATTCTTGAAATTCCTCTTTGAATATCAATATATTCAGCACCTATTACTTTCCCTACCTATTGTTGTTGAACTGGTTCCGTTTTCCTTGATACGGAAAAGCATCCGAAATCCTTGTCCTTCTTTTTCCCGCCAGTTAGAGTAGAATGTTATCACTGCATACTCTCCAATTACTTTAACTGTTTCCCCGGTCTTCTTACCACAGTACACACCAAATGACTGGCCCTTCTCATCAGTAATCTTCAAATTATCCCATCTTTTAAGAAACATATTTGTGTTGAGTTACAAGGACACGCACTGCTTTTATAAAACAAGACAAATTCAAAATTGTCGATATCTGAAGCAGGTACAAACATCATTTTCCCTACACTCAGCGCGAGCTCAGGCTATGAGGGACCGGTCAGTGGATAATAAACATGCTTAAAGTAACACCGTCAGTCGTTTAGTATCATAAGGGTTCCACAATAAGGAAATAAAAAAAATCATTTCCCTAACGGTTTATTATTATTATCATCATTATTGTTATTATTATTATTATTATTATTATTATTATTATTATTATTATTGCCTCATCTCGTATTTGAGCTCTCTGATGCATTGCGAGGAACCTTGGAAACGAGTGCTATTTCAAAATACCAGTCGTAACTACACAATCGCCAAACCAATCGTTATTGTAGTAAAATACGTATCAACTAAACAATGAAATAAAAACAATGCGACAACTTTAGATCGATACGTTACTGTGGCTATTTATTGTCAATACTGAGTCTGCCGAACCGATTTTTATCATTACGTTTTCTTTTTGGACACTAGTTTCCAGGAGCTGGGAATGTTTGGTATACTACAAAGTTACTGGTAATTTATAATACATTATTTTGTTCAAGTATTATTTACATTACACATTCAGATGGAAAATTAAGCGATATTTAAAACGAACAAAGTTTCGATAACTCCATGTCATCACTATGAAGTTCAAAGTACATATAGAATTTGTCACTTATATATGGAAAAATAGGCGCCAAAATATTTGGAGGTGTTAAAGTACCGAATTGCTATTTAAAGAGCTTGGCGCGAACGAAATCTGGTTTTGTGTAAAGTTTTGGATACAATTTCCTGATGAAAAGCATCCCTCAGATCAAAGAGTTCAGCTTTTAGAGACAATTCTTTACAACTGTAAACTGGTTATTTGCGTGTAGCTTGTGGCCTTCTTTCTTTGTTTACTAATTACAGAACGTTTATGTTCAGGGATACGTTGAAAGAGATGTCCGGATGTGTAACCAACATGATATTTTTTACACAGGTCACATGTAAATTTTCCTCAACAACAGCAACTAGGGGAGGTTCGGGCCTCTACCACTTTGATGTCATGAATTATTTTTTTTCTTGGTTAACACTGGGCGCAGATCACTTCCAATTTTCTTGCTAATTTCGCTTTCTATAGACTGTAAAAGTTATGAAATCCAGCCATCATCTGTCACACGATCAAGCTAGTAAGGATCGTGGGTCTACTCCCTGTCTGATGTCACAGACTGATTTGTATCGCGGTAAGTCTTTTTGTAAACATGCATGCAAAGCAGTTTGTTAAGTCAAACCAGGAATAAAACCACGTCGCTTCTGACTCGGTTGTCTACCAAATGATGCTTAGTTTATCGTAAGATTTGCAGCTCATAAAAAAAGGCCAAAACTGGAAATAAGGGCTACATGTTTTTGGAAAAGGTGAAAATAAAAGTTTTATACTTAATAGCGGAAAAAATATTTTTGGGTTAGGTGTCTTTTCGTTATTGATTGATTGATTGATTTATTTGTTTATTTGTTTATTTTATAAAAACACTTTTATAAGAACATTGAGGCTGGGATTGTCTTAAATTTTACGAACATGACAAGCACGCACCCAAGCTGAGACTATAAGAGCTAAAACCACGTTTAGTTTCTATATAGTCGTTTTTGCATCAAGCTACATGTATAAACAACAACATTGTAGGTATGCATGTATTTTTTGCTTTTGTTTTTTACAGCCCGGGCTATGTTTTCATTCAGAACTATGAAAGAGCAGGATATATGTGCACAGGGATGCGGTCATTATTCAGTCATACCACTGGCTTTTGCTTATTAAGTCATCAATTTCTAGGTCCCAGCATGCAAGAGATGTTGCATTCTGAATATAAGAGGGTTGGACTCTGATACGGTGCGTGGGAAGAATGATGATCAGTAACAGTTCTTGTGTGTTGTTACATTCATCGGCAAAAAGATCTGGAGAAGATGGGAAGACGAAGTGAGCGAATTAACGTTTTCTTCAGGAGTCAATGTTTACAGCAATTTCAATTAACGCTGTCGGACGACATACGCGACGAGCCCGTATGATGAT